>VMBQ01012314.1:0-10402 GCA_007657795.1 Dreissena rostriformis | reverse complement strand
GAGTTTTTCAACAAAAAAATACAATAAATGGAAATTGTCTGACTGATTGGTGTGGTCAGCAAAGGTTAATCTCGTACGACAATTTACGCACATGCATTAAGCCCCGTTTTCCCAGAGCAAGGCTCACCTATTTAGATTAAAGCTGTTTATATGCTCTTTAACTTTTGAATCATGATGCAGTTTCATATAATAATGTATGATAAGTCGTTTTTAATTGATGCATATTCTTTTGTTCAGTGTTGAACTAAACATGTATTATAATAAGTTGTTCACTTAACATTCTTGCAGTAATGTTTTGCTGTGTAATATAATAATAAATCAAAATTGAACAACTAGCTCCTCATTTCTTCATGTAATTTATTAATATATTTTAAACCAGAACAACAAAATCCGTATCATTATGAACACAAAACATTATACTCTATATTCATGGAACAAATCTATGATTGATAAAATTTTGAATAAATGTTCCCAATTTTCAACATTTTGCCAGATCGAATAATTTCTAAATTCCGCTAATTATATTTTTATGGATAAACAACACTTAATCATCTATATGTAATAGGATTACAATAAATGGTTGTTTATAGACTGATAAACAATGGAAAACAATACATAATCTATATAGAGCAATTGTGCTTTGATGTCATTGTTAATGGAATATGAACAAATGTGATGTGCAGCTCAAACTCAACATTGACTAAGGCAGCTTAAACCTAAAAGAGTCAAGAATTCCTGTTCATAGTCTTGACTTATAACACAAAACCAGGATTATGCTGAGCATAATGTTAATTTAGTTATTTGCCAGACAAGGTTTTCACAAATTCTTCTGTTTCAGAGTGACTTATGATCGAATACTTTGGATCCTCTATTGTAATAAGAAAACAATTTACCCACCATATTTGATCATGGGTCTCCCATAAAAAACTTTACATAATTCACGATACATTACATCTATAAGAGTCAACAATTCCTGTTCATGGTCTTGACTTGTGACAAAAACATCTGGAAAATGCTTGGCCCAATGTTTATGAAGTTATTTGCCAGACAAGGTTTTTACAATTTCTTCTTTTCAGAGTGATCTATAATTGAAAACTTTGGATCCTCCATTGTTATAACAAAACAATTAACAAAATTCACAATACCTTACACACTTAAAACTCAAAAAAAATATTCTCATGGCATCTCAGGACACGTGTATGCTATGTTCATGCGTAGTTTAACAATGATATTTCAGCCCTTTGTTTAAAAGCAGTTCACTTATTAAAATCACATTTTATCACATTACTGATTAGTATGCATAATTATAAGTATAACATTATGATGAATAATAAGGTCATCTACTGACTGAAAAAACAGCCAGGGTTAGTTGGGTTACACATGCAATTTCATAGTCAATTGTATACATCATATAAAAACATTCTGCCAAATTCACACAACATGTTCCTATCCATAGTCAGTTATCATTGATTTGAGCTTTGTCAAGTTTTTATTTCATAATAATGGTATGTTGAAGTTAGTTAAAACATAATAGATACATACACCATGTACCAATTTGTATGATTTAATCTTCATATTATTTCCGGGTTGCTTGCCCTTGACCTATTGGATATTGCAGCTCCTAATTAGCCGCAGGTGGATGAAGGTAATTGTAGAGGCAATCGGCTTTGGATAAGCTGGATCAACAAGGAACTTTGATCGAAGGGTTTTTTCCTTGTTGATCTCTGTGTACTTAGTGCAAATACTCTACATGCAAGCACGGCTTGTACGTGTTTCCCTTCTTTCCATTGATTGGCACCACTGTCCAATTGTTGGCTGCCTTCAATTTTCTCTGAAATTACATATAAGCATATTTGTAATTTTGAAATGTAAACTTAAGCTTATAATAAAAACTATGTATTAAATTTATTTGCCATTTTAAAAATTATTTTATTCATATCAAGCCAATCAGTTAACCCACCAATACTTTTCTGGGCTACTTGATTCACCAGTATTAACTTATGAACCTACCAATACTTTTCAGGGCTACTTGATTCACCAGTATTAGCTTATGATGAAGTTATTATACTTGAGTCACTATCCGACAATAACTGCACTACTAGAGATTGGAGGAGAATGGCATTGAAATAATTTCATGACCAATCACCATGCATGTTATCTGAACGGTCCAGAAAACACACCAGCTATATCGGACATCCTCTGGTTTTCATAACATAATCACTTTAAAGTTTCTGGTAAAAAAAAGAAGATAAATCAATTATATTACCAAGGAAGCACATAGAATCTTCTTTTATATAAATATATTATTCTATCAATTAAAATCTACTTAGACAGGGTTGTTTGTATACTCTTAATACGATTTTATCTCTCCAATTCCTGACACATGACCAGGTGTGGTACTTCCTTGCGACACAAATGACAGGCCAGAACCTGGCGGGGGCTGATNATACTCTACATGCAAGCACGGCATGTACGTGTATCCCTTCTTTCCATTGATTGGCACCACTGTCCAATTGTTGGCTGCCTTCAATTTTCTCTGAAATTACATATTAGCATATTTGTAATTTTGAAATGTACACTGAAAATTATAATAAAAACTATGTATTAAATTTGTTTGCCATTTTAAACATTATTGTATTCATATCAAGCCAATCAGTTAACCTACCAATACTTTTCTGGGCTACTTGATTCACCAGTATTAACTTATGAACCTACCAATACTTTTCAGGGCTACTTGATTCACCAGTTTTAGCTTATGATGAAGTTATCATACTTGAGTCACTAACCGACAATTACTGCACTACAAGAGATTGGAGGAGAATGGCATTGAACTAATTTCATGACAAATCACCATGCAAGTTATCTGAACGGTCCAGAAAACAAACCAGCTATATCGGATATCCTCTGGCTTTCATAACATAATAACTTTAAAGTTTCGGGTAAAAAAAAGATAAATCAATAATATTACCAAGGAAGCACATAGAATCTTCTTTTATATAAATATATTATTTTATCAATTAAAATCTACTTAGACAGGGTTGTTTGCATACTCTTAATAAGATTTCATCTCTCCAATTCCTGACACATGACCATGTTGGGTACTTCCTTTCGACACAAATGACAGGCCAGGACCTGGCGGTGGCTGATGACCGTGCATAGGTGAAGAGCTTGCTGTTCTAACATTAAGCTGAACAGTCAAACTTGCACTTGGTAGGCCGGCGTGTCTTTTTAAATACCTTAAAAAGAGGGTTTGTTTTATAATTATTATATAAAATCTATCACTTATTAATTTAAAAAATGATGCTAAATTGAGGGAATAAACTGTATGATAATAATATATCATATCCTGATAATTGATAACATAATATAATATATACATTTGCATACCAGTATATTTTATAATATACCGAATAAATTAATAATTCATCATTTATCATTAATTTCATGCTTCAGTTGACTCGTATTGGAGTGTTCCTTACACATTATAACGAATTTGTTAAATTTAATAAACAGCTCCAGATAAATTTCATAAATTTGAAATCAAATTCAAATTTTATGAATGAGTTAAACTTACCAGTCATACTGTGTTTACAAATAGGATATTACTTCCGGGTCTCGGTCAGACTAGCTCAAACGCTTGGGAATTAACGAAATATACATACGGTAGCAAGCGTCTGCTTGATCAAGATCGGCGTGAATACGCATGCGCCTATCAGTTTTACTTTCCCCAGTGAAAACTAAAAATCTCTCTCAAACAGAAATTAGCAAGGGGAGGTGGAGGGTAATAGTATGACTAGTAAGTTAAACTCATTTATAACATTTGAATTTGTTTTCAAATTTATGAATTTCATTTCATTCGTTAAACTTACCAATCATACTTTGTTTACAAATAGGATAGATTTCAAAGCAGTATACTCACTCATTTGGAGGTGTCACTGCTAATTTCTGTGTAGTCATGTTTTCTGAACTTCCACAATTATCTATAAATGTCCTTGCTGGAAATTCTGTATCAAACTATCCATAAAATATCCATTCAAGAATCTCCTTAAATATGTTCACTTTTTGCACTCTTCACTACCTGTGAAAAATCATAACATGCGACTCGCGAAAAGTTTCTCAGAAAATTTCACTTTCCAATTTCTAAAACCTTTACCATTTCACTACAGTCTCTACGGTAAAACTAAATGAAAGTGTTCTCTTTACTCCAGTCTGCAGACTGCATAATTGAATCTAAAGAAGCTCCTTAAAAAAGAGCGAAAGAGGAGCCAATGGCTCTGGTACTATGAGCGTTTATCTTTACATTATTGTCCCCGAGAGCAAATCTCAAAGTTTGCACAATCCAACTGGCAATTGTCTGTGCTGATACTGGTTTATGAGGTTCGTTCAAGGATAAAAAAAAATATGCTTTCATCCTCACCTGAAACAGTTTTCTTAAACTGTTTAGTTGCTTTCAAATAATAGTTAACACACCATTTTGGGTCAAGTTTTTTATTGTCACTAAATGAAGGAATAAACACTGTGGCTCCATAATGTGACGGTCTATCCTGCTTGGCTAAACCATGACAAATAAAAGTAATACATTTACTTTGAATATTTAAATAACTTTGAATATTCTGAGCGACTGTAGATCACTGCACCTCCTGAAAGATGTAATTGCAATCAAAAACACTGTCTTAAAAGTAAGAAACTTAAGTGGTATTGATGCAATTGGTTCAAAAGGTTTGTTCTGCAATGTGTATTAAACCTTAATCAAATCCCATTCAGGGACCAGTCTAACCACTGGAGGTCGAGAATTAAATATCCCCTTTAACAACTGGATAATATGAGGATGTTGTCCTACTTTAAATTTATCTAAAGGAGGAAGAACTGCTGAAAACATTGACCTGTAGCCAGTTATGGTTCTATATCGCAAACCTTTTTCATACAAATCAGTCAGAAACTGAGCAATTTCTACTAAAGAGGCAGAATAGGTATTAATTTTCCGCGAACTACACCAGCTATTGTACATTCTGAATTTACTGGAATAGTCCTTTTGTGTACCCTTTCTCCATGCAGCTGTGAGAAGGGTTCTAGTGTTTTTAGAAAAACCAATCTTTCTGTACTGCTTGTCGACAGCATCCATGCTGTCAAATTTAACATTTCCACATTTAAATGGTTTATGTTTGTTTTTGGTTGTACCAGTAGATTTGGAATCTTTGGAAGCTTTCTTGGAGGTGCTACCAGTAAATTCAAAATGTATGTGTACCAATGTCTCCTCTGCCACTGTGGTGCTATGAGAATTATCTGACAATGGAATTGCAACATATGTCTCAGAATTCTCGGAATTAGACATACTGGGGGGTATGCATAGGCAAACATCCCCTCCCACGAAATGCTTAGCGCATCTATTGCATATGCTTGATTTGTTGGTAACCATGAACAAAATATTTGAGTTTGTTTGTTGTGTTCCGAGGCAAATAGGTCCATTAGAGGAAAACTCCAAATTTGAAAAAATTTGTTCACAATTATATGATTCATAGACCACTCTGTTGGGTGAATCCTGACTCGACTCAACTGATCTGCTAAACAATTGTTATTCACCGCAATGTGCACTGCTCTCAGCACAACATTGTTCTCTATTGCTAAATTCCAAAGTCTCCAAACTTGAATGCACAACTGACTGGACCTGGTATCCCCTTGTTTGTTAATGTACTGTACCACTGTTGTATTGTCTGATTTGATCAACACAGTTTTGTTTTGAATTTGATTGGGAAAATGTGTGAATGTCAAGATAACTGCTTCCATTTCTAAAGAATTTATGTGCCAATTCCTCTGTTCTGGGGACCATGAACCTTTAATACAAGAATTGTTCATGTGTCCTCCATACATTGTCTTTGATGCATCTGTGGTTATTGTTATCTCGAAGGGGGCTGAACTAACAATCGACCCTTTAAAATGTTGACTGGATTTTGCTACAAACAAGATGTGATTTTAGATGTCGAGTTAATGGAATGTTCATGTTCAATAAATACCGAGACGGTTTCCAAAAACTTAGTAGGTGTAACTGAATGGGTATCATGTAGAGACGAGCCTTGGGAATCAACTCTATGCAAGATGCCATTAGCCCAAGAAGACGAAGAAAATCTCTTGCGTTGACATGACCTGTTGACATTTGATTTATGGCTAACTGAATCTTTGATATCCTTTCTTGTGTTGGAAATATACGACCCTGAATAAAATTGAAAAGGCCCCTATGTACACAATCTCTTGTTGAGGTTGCAAATTGGACTTTTCTTGGTTGACAATACAACTTTGTGATATAAGAAGATTCAGACATGTGTCCCTGTTTGCCAACAACATTTTTCTGGACTGTTTTTATGCCATCCAATCGTCCAGATACACCGCCAAACGAACATTTAAGATTCTCAAATAGGCTGCTACTGTTGCTACTATTTTGGTAAACACCCTGGGTGCTACTGACGGTCCGAAACACATAACGTTCCACTGGTGACAACGGCCTTGAAAAGCAAATCTTAGAAACTTTCTGTGTTTTGGGATTATTATTACATGAAGATATGCATCGCTTAAATCTATTGAAATTGCCCAATCTTTTGGCTTTACCATGTTTATAACCTTTGCTTATGTGTCAATTTTGAAGTGTTTCTTTATCGGATACCCGTTGAGTGACCTCAAATTTATTACTGGTCTCATAGTTCCATCCTTTTTTGGAACTAAGAAAAAGGTACTGTAAAAACCTTGATTTTGTTGGTAAACAGGTACCAATTCTATAGCATCTTTTTCTAAAAGACATGTAATTTCTTTTGTAATAATATGTACATATTTTGGAGGAACCACTGTCCGTTTTGTTCCTGAAAATGTGGGAATTTCTCTAAACTCCAGAGAATATCCCTTTCTTATTATGTCTAACATCCATTTGTCGGTGGTTATTTCTTTCTATTTTGGTAGAAAATATTTGAGGCGACCTCCTACCGGTATCTGATGATTTAGAGACAAACCGTGGTTTACCCTGTCATTGCTTTTTGGGGATCCGAAATGATGGAGTTACAGAAACGTCCGTCTCCTTTGGTGCCTATTGTCTTTATTTGCAAAGTATGACGGCTGATAGCTTGGCCTAGATCGCCCTGACTGATTGAACTGAAGTCTTGGCTTCTTGTAGGCGGACCTAGCTGAATCATATGCATTTGAGACACATTTTCTCTTAGGTTTATCAAAGAACTCTGGCATGAGATCATTCAACTGATGTTTCTGTTCTTTCCTGCTCTTAAGCTTAGAATGTAAACAAATCACGTACAGTTTGAACAGCTTTATCCATGTTTGTTTCCTCAGATTTTAAAATTGACAATAAATTTCCCAATACCTGTTTCATGTAGCATGTTGCAACAATGTTTAAACGAGACGCCAACTGACCTTGATTACTGAGGTTCTCAATAGACTTCAAAGGCTGAGTGCACAATTTCCTACTCTTGCCCCAGTTTTGTGTCATTGTATTGCCATGACGTTTCTGCAACATATGTTCTCACAAATCGTCCAAACTGGGGACATCTGACATTGACTTGCTCTGCTCATGTACAGGAAAACACACCCTATACTCGTCCTTGTAAGCAGACATTCTGTCAGGAGTGTCAATTCTCCATGAATGTGACAGTATGGAAATCTGGTACTCGTCTAATACTAAACCTGCCTCCCCCCCCCCTCCTTTTTTGAGTGCTCAGAGCCAAACAATTCTGACAGCATGTTACGTGTTTCAGGGTTTGTATACTGTCAAAACTGACCACTGTCAATAGAACCAACTGAAATATCAGAATGAACTGAGGCGCCTTCCTCACAAAGACCGAGCAAATCTCGTCTTACTTGCGCCCGTGGATGAAGGGACAAAATGTCATCAGAAACACTGTCATTGTCAACACCATTATTCAGACTTATCAATTGACGGGGTCTACTCACCGAATCGGTTTCCCCTGGAACAGCTCTCATCTGGGCTGAACCCACTGTTGATTGTTTATTAGTACTATTCAGCGAGGCCGAACCCCCCGATAAATGTGCATTTTTAACCGTTTCTAGTGACTAAAGAATTTTGTCAATATTGGAATCAAACTTTTCTTCCATATCCGAAAGTCTCTTGTCCAAATCACGAACATTCGGTTTCGATGAAACAAGTGGTTTCGAAATTGACGAAGTAGATTTAGGCGTGAAATTGCCATGTTCCTGTGAGTTAGAATCGTCCACCACATAGAGCGACGCTTTCGTCATGGTTAAATACTATAAACCACTTATTCACTTCAAGCAATATATCCAAATATTGTCACGTTTTTAACTGTAAGACTAAAAACACGTCCGACCGTTTTCACGCTTAAAGTAAAACTGATTGGCGCATGTGTATTCACGCCGATCTTGATCAAGCAGACGCTTGCTACCGTATGTATATGTCGTAAATTCGCAAGCGTTTGAGCGAGTCTGACCGAAACCCGGAAGTAATTTCCTATTTGTAAACAAAGAATGACTGGTAAGTTGAACGAATGAAATGAAATTAGGATTATATGTGTTATGTTTGAGCTGAGAGCACAAAAAAGAACTTAAAGCACAAAATCAAATTTTATAAGCTAAGGTCAGTACTGAGGTCAGTTTGTTTGCATCCGCAGATCAAAACTGTTTTAGTGTAGTGTCAGGGCTAGTCTAAATAATTACACCTTGGTTACACAGGATTATCTTCCCACCAAGGAAAATTACATACAAATTGATTTAAGCTCAGTCGGTAGTCATGCTAGAATAATGGTGATCACAGGTTATAGTCTGGCACATGTCATTCTCTTTCTCTTGTGTACTATGACTTTGTAAAGTGCTTAGCAGTTGAATTTAAAATTTAAAAAAAAATGACTAATTATTTACAATTATAATTATTCTAACTCAGCTTTTTAACTCAGCTCTCTCAGCCATCATAGCAATAATTGCAAGAACAATAGGACAAAAAATAGTTCTAGTAGGATTAGCAGTGGCTTGTAAAATGTATTATATAATTGTTTGTTATTGATGAGCATTGATAAAATAATCAAAATGGATGTACAAATTACAAATACATTATCGATTTTTTAACAGAATAAATGTTATTATGTAAGCCAAAAATGTACATATCATTGGCAAAAATAAGGATTTTGACGGAACTATTCATCCATTTTATGAATATTATCTGAAATTACATTTTCCATTTATTTATCCGAAAACTATACAACTTATGAAGAATGAAAAATCTTATACAAAATCAATCGTTCCGTGAAAATGATTCATACCATTGAAATACTTAATTATACTACTGATCGGGAAATAAATACTTTCCCAACGAACCACCTTGTAATATTTGCTAGTTAACTTAATATTTCCATCGCCTCCGCCATAACTTCGTCTGTGCCTGACTCTTTGTATGCAACGGGGCAGGTAATCCAGACTAGGCCGTATGGTACATGGTCCGTATTGTCCATATACCTTAATGGCCATAACGGTTATCAATAAAGCAATAAACCGTGTTATCGCTGTCGTCTTGTAAAATTAAAGAAAAAACGCGTTAACCAAAACTCACACAGCAAAAGTCTGCGCTATTGTTAGAAAAACCACAAAATNCCCTTTTGTAAAAAAAAAAAAAAAAAAAAAAAATATATTTTGATTATGTTTTGTTTTTATACAAAACCAGAAAGTGTGACCGGTTCGCGTATTTGCCCAGTCCCTGTGATCTTTTATTAGTGCCTGTGATAAGTTATTTATTGAAACAATTAGCTTTGCATTATTGGCAACAAATGTTGTAGTCAATGTAATAGACACAAATGCAGTACTTTTTAACACTAATTTTCACAAAAAATCACCACTATGCGAGATATTCTGACAACAAAAATATATACATTGATCCGTAAAATAACTTCTCCTCCCATAAGCGCAAAACGTATTACATACTAGTCGCCGCACTTCAGTGTGACGCCAATTATATTCAATATTTTACTTGACTAACCCAATCCTCTAAGTTAAGCCGAGCGGAACTGCCGCTTATATCACTCGGCACTCTATATCACTCCCGCTGAACTACGTTACTATGAGAGGTTTGTCTGTACGACAACGCGATAAGGCGTCATAACTACAACGGTTACAGCGTCTTGACAGTTATAGACATACACACGCGTTAACACAGGTAAATTCTTTGTTTAAACTTACACGTTTTATTGTATTTTATTAGTTGTCTGTACAGGTCTGTAAAAATTACATGGCAAGCTAAGAAAGAGGAACACAATATCCGTATTTAAATTAACATTGGCGTATACACTTACACAGACTATTCAAAATTACCGTTATTTACCATTCATTTTAACAACGTCCCGTTTCGTCAACAAACTGTGGAAAGACGCCGTAACCGTTTTAGTTA
>VMBQ01012312.1:0-13491 GCA_007657795.1 Dreissena rostriformis | reverse complement strand
CGTCATTATTAATCTGAAAATCAAATAAACAAATACAATATGTGGCGTGTTCTGAGAAAACTGGGCAAAATGCTTGTGCGTAAATTGTCATCCCAGATTAGCCTGTGCAGTTTGCACAGGCTAATCAGGGACAACAATTTCCGCTTTTATGGAATTTTTTGTTTAAATGATGTCTCTTCTTAGCAAAAATCCAGTTTAGGCGGAAAGTGTCGTCCCTGATAAGCCTGTGCGGACTGCACAGGCTAATCTGGGATGACACTTTACGCACAAGCATTTTGCCCAGTTTTCTCAGAACACGCCACAAATGGTCAGCATTTTTTTTTTTTTGGCAAGTATTATACGAAAGGAAAGAGATTAAACTGATTCAAAGAAATAAATGAATAACAATATTTTTACCTGCTTCATTTTCTTGGTATGATAATTATATGATTTTCATGTAATACAAACATAAGCATAAAAGCTCTCACTTGTGAGTTTGTGAAAATTGCTTTTTAAGTTGAAACTTATTTGTCTGGAGGTGCAAATTCACTATAAATGGACTTTTTTGTTTAAGTGATAAAACATACTTAAAAACTAACAAAATTGTGTTAACTATCTGTGTTCAGTTGAAGACCACAAAGAGATTGTTCCACTTCCTGGCAGCCAATGCAGAGGCAGCTCATGAATGGGTGGACAAAGTACAGGGCTGTATACAATAATGGCTGTTAGAACTAGGACAACAAATAGTGGACAGATAACGATACTATGAGGGTGACAACTGAATGTGCTGTAATGGCTCCAAGCTCTAAGAAAACACTTAAGTACAGAACAGCAGACCACTTATGATGATAACTTTGTGATCAGTTATTATGAGTGTTGTTGGAAACCATGTGTTTCACAATTCAGTCACATTCTGGGAAAAATGGGCTTAATGAATGCATTTGGAGCGTTGTTTCAGATTAGCCTGTGCAGTCTGAACAGGCTAATCAGGGACAACACTTTCTGCCTAGATATGATTTTTGTTTAGATAGGACCTCCTTTAAATGAAATTGCATAAAAGCAGAAAGTGCAGACTGCACAAGCTAATCAGGGACGACACTTAACCCTTTGAGCGCTGGAACCGGATTTTGAAGGCCTTTGCAAACAGTTTGGATCCAGATGAGACGCCACAAAACGTGGCGTCTCATCAGGATCCAAACTGTTTGCTATTCTGATAGTATTCTTTGAAAAAAATCAAAGAAAATTCTAATTTTAGAAATTCAGCAGACTACATTTTAGCAGACGACAAATTTCCCAGCATGCAAAGGGTTAACACACTTGCACTTATCCCAGTTTTCCCAGAACGAGCCTCAAACAAGGCTTAACTAGGATGTGTATGCTGGTAGCTGTAAACTCTGGAAGGTTATGTAGGAGTTCAAATCCTGCACAAGACTTGACATAAAGCATGACACATTAAGAGACTGTGTGTTTGTACAGAGATTTACAAGGTGCTCTTAAATGTGGAGAGAGATTGCAGTTGTTATCACACAACTATTGTTACAGCAGCTCCAATTAAGCAAATGTTATTTGTTCACCGTAAAGAGCTTTTATAAGGAGTTCATGAGTTTCAATTGTTTGTGTTAGTGTTAAAATTAGTGAAAACCCTTGAGTTTTCGTTAGCATGTACAGATCGTGTATCTATAGGATAACAAATTTGTACATAACAGTGACAATTTTATTGAGATTATTTATCATTTGATCTTATGTTGCAAGTCTTCCCTTTAGTAAGGAAGCATGTGATTGCAAAAGTTTTAACATTCAATGTCCTGATGCATTTATTGTGTGTTGTTCTTTGTATATACTTATCAATGGCTTAGAGGTATTTGGTAGCGTGTCTGCTTACTTGTAATTCACACTTTTGTTTTTCTTATCAAAGTTTTTTTTTAATGTTAAGGCCACTTATTTTGTGGAAAAAAGACTTAAAACATGGATAAGTGTATTTTTTATGAATGCAACTAACTATTTTCTTTAAACTATTTAACTGTTATCTAATTTATATGGCTTAACTTTTTTTTTTTCTTTTATATAAGCATGTTTTTCAGTGTGTCTTGAAAGCATCTTGGAAATCTTTTGACAATCTTTCATTGATTTCGTGAGTCATGTATGCAGCATTCGGTAATGTTATAAATAGGAACATGTCTGACTTGTGATCTACCTTGTAAATTCTGTTGATCATGACTGTAAGCTTTGGGTTAAAGTNTCCTTTTTTTGGTAGTTTGTGGTTTAATTAAATGTTATATGATGTATCTTAGCTTATCTAGTATCTACACGTTGTCAAAATCATAGGTTATTAATCATTTTTATGCAATTAGAGATTGTTCAGTTTAATTGAAAAAGTACATGTTATATAATGGTGAATAAAATCAAAACAAGGCCGGTGATCCTATATTTTTATTTCATTTTTCATATAATATTTGTATGTAGTACTTGAATATAAATTTTAAACAAAATCTATTAGATGGAAAAAATCAGCAAAACTGCATTTTCTCAACTGCTCTTAGCACAATAAAGCACGGTGAAAGTATAACATATAGCAAAGTTGTGTTGAACCAAAGCCAGTCCATTCTTAAGTGTAAAGCTGGATACAGAAGTCACACTAGGTGTAAGGATAAATACACTTTGATTGAAAAGGTTAAAGATTCGGTTAAGGATGCCCAAAACTGTGGCAACACAACAGTCAATTAATTAACTGCCTCTTAAAAAAATAATAGACTGGCAAAAAATATCAAAGCACATTTTCCTAATTAAATCAATTAATTCAAACGAACAATACATTTAAAGAACATACTTTATGAAGAGTGGCAAAACTCCAGTGAGAACAATATTAATTAATTTATTAATAATCATTAAATTAAATATATTTATCTAAACGTAAAGAAATATTAAGGCAAATTAAACAGTTAATATTAATTTATCTTATTATCAACAATAATTTGAAAAATAATGCCAAAGTGTCTTGATGCTGAATCAATTACTGAATAAGTTATTTATCATACATTCATTCCCTTTTCTTGAGTTGTTACCATTTCAAGAAGGCAACACATAGTAACTATGTTAAATATATTCATTCAGCTCGGTGTGAAGAGTTTACCTCTCCCAGAACAGTCTATTCACAGAGATTTTGATTGGCTAAAAAAACAAATCTCTCTTCATTTCACTAAAATCCTTATTAAATCACTAAAATCAACTCGATTTGACACACTAAACACATGCAACATATTAATATTTAAATATGAAATATGCAATCCCCAGAATCACTCAGTCATCAAGACATATCAATACTCAATAATCAGTATGTTATCAAGGCTATCATTTTAGGAGAACTCTGCAGCGGATTTTTCAGGCTTATCAGACAATAATGAACTCCCTTTATATGTTTAATATAGCTTAATGATTTCAACAATTTTCAAATAAATATAATAATGCAATACAAGAAAATATAGTCTTTCCAAATATGAGGTTAACTTATTAAATATACATTTTGAATTATTATATAATAAAGATGTTTCGAAAACAAATGGTCTAAAACATTTCAAGCTTATTAGCATCTATATTTAGAACATCCAGGTAAGCAAGGGGAACACTCGATACGATGTGTAACATAACTTCTCTTTTTTAAGATATGATTATTTACAAAGCTGATCACCTATTGCATGTATGCTTTCTATGAAGAATGGCATGCATCACAAGTTATTGTGATGATTCTGAAAAATGACATAAACATGACATAATAATAAGAATTAAATAATGAAACTTAACTTCCATTCATGATAAACGACGAAACAATATTGACACGTATTTGAATAGATCATTGTGAGCATAATATATAGCCAAGAAAACCCAGAGTTTTATCGTGCAAGCTCATGATCAAAATTTGAGAATGAACGATTCCCTTAGGCATCAACCATTGGATTTTCTGCGAATCGACTTTCGGTGTTTCATTAATCACATTTGAGTCGATTCTCGTTTATATACATTATTATGTATACATTATTGTTTGTATAATACTATTAATTATAAATACGTATCATATGTATATTTAAATTAACGTTGTTGATGAAAATAAAACATAAACAATAACATTACATTAATCGATATACATGTTGTAAAAGTAGTAATTACATATTGCAAGTCATGACTCGTGAAACAATCATACACACATATTACAACTACAATTTAATAATATTACAGATCAACTTAATCACCAACTTTGAATCGAACAAAGCCTTTGCACAAAGTATTTGAAACCAATATGCCTCTTGCTTAGTTTAGTCGGCTACATCCATATTTGTTACTTTTACATCGCAAACCGTCAGAATTTTATTTTGAAATCAATATACACGTATACGTTCTGAATATTGAAACGATAGTGAGCTTAGATTAATTGCAGTCCGCAGAGGCGTAAGTGATTCATTTAGTATTCTGTTAATGTAACAGACATAAATTTTAAGTGAAATCCAAATTGATCAATACATTGTTTTGATTGGTATGAAAACAAAAGTAATTTTACGACAAGAAGCGCTTGAATGTGTAGCATAAACCCATCCTATGACTTTAAATGTAAACAGTTCCGAACAAAAACCGTGTAAGACGATAGTGCAACTGGGGCGCAAAAAAAAATGTACAACTTTTTACTCGATTATATATTATATCAACATTCACATTGAATCGGGTTTCACACATAAATAATTACATGTAAATACATATAGAAATAATGGAACATGAGAGGCTTAATTAGAAAAAGGCGTGTATCCGCAAGTTTTTATGAAGGTGATCGACACATTGTCTTTACAATAGATGACAATACATAGAAAAAAGCATTAAAGGCACCATTTTTACTGTGATATTTCACGCAATGTCAGGGCCGGTGCGATAACAATACACAATGTTTACCGGGGAGTTGTTTCATATATAGACGCAATTAAGAGAAAACGTATTGTTTATTTGCTGTACACAAAGGCATTGACCAATGTTTAAGATGCTTATATTATTCGAAGGAAGGCATTTAAACAAAAAACTTTAACTGAAATTTATATCATTGAAAGAATGTAGCACACTTAACGTTTGTCGATTTAGGTGTTTCTAATTACAAATATCGTTTCAAATCACCAAAATACCAAGCCATAAGCACCTTCAAACATTGTCAAGACGAACTACATAAGAAGGATAACCGAATACCAAATTCAATTCTCGCGTACTGTGCAAACAGTGACATGAACTAATAGGACACATATGTGCCGGTATATTACATAAATGACAAATACATATTCCTAAAGGGTTAGTAATGATTTTGTTGATTTCATTGAGTATAGTGTGTACCAAACAGATATAGTAATCCGTGTAGAAGATGGAAGAATTATAAATTAAATTTTACAATATGTGCATGGAACTATTTTTGTAATTAATTATTTGTTAGTTTGCAATTTCGTTTTACATTTCTTACTTGCAAGTTTAGCAAAGACTCCGTATATATTGCGTTACTAAAATTTAATACTTCCTGTATAGTAAAACTTAAAAATTAACTAAGCATTTCGAATTGGCACTCGCGTTGTGTTAACATTTTGCTAAAACAATTTTTGAAGACAGAGCATTCCAGATGATGACACACGACTATGAAACGTATCGATCAGTATAACAATGTGCTATGAGGAATCAGTTCCATATACTTCTCATTTTGCAACGAAATGTCTGTGATCAAAGTTGTGTTAAACAAGGACTACGAGCAATTGAGATATACCATACCTATTTTCAAAACCAAAGGCTTATTATGTGCATTTGTTTATGTGCTGTAATAAAAAAAAGTGCAAATTCTTATATTGGCATAGTTTAGTGCTCAGTGGTTTGCGGCTATTGCAAAAATAACAACAGTACTAAGTATGGTAAATGTCATAAATAATATAAACAGCAGAACATCAATTGAATCAACGACATCAATCCAGTTAACATCTCGAAAACTACGCGCTATAATCACTTCGTTTTTGACCGAGTTCTTGTTTTCTGCCTCAGAAATTTCATATTGCATTCGTCTATGCCTGCACGTCTTGCCTGTCAGAATGTTGGCTAGTTTATACACAGTCAAAAAGCCATTGCAAATAGGGTGTTCCGTCGTGTTTCGAGTGGCTAATCGGGCTTCCACAAGACACATAACCACTATAAGCGTGCTTAAAACTGTCATGATGATCAAGTAGATGGACAGTAAGGAGACGTTATCGGAGTTCTTGGGCAATGATGAGGCAACGATGGTTAGAAACACAGCCAGTGAGAGGAATACCGTAATAGAAAAGCTGGCACGCTCTCCCGACGTGATTGGAAGTACGAACGAAAACGTGTTCAGGAAGGATAGGAGTACAATGGGAACGATGATGTTTATTATGTAGAATCCAGGTTTTCGTTTTAATTTGATCTCAAACAGAACCTCTGAGTGGTGGGATGTAGTTACGTCCCTGTATCAACGGAAAAACAAACAACGTTAAAAATATGTGACGATGCTAAACGTTATCACAATAAACTGTTTATTATGATAGACCAATCGACTCGACTTACCATATGCAAACATGTAAATTCATTCTATTATGTTTGTCCTATAATAGTATGCGTTATTTTCCTATTGAAATCCTACAATAAGCTATCGTCTTGCTTACCACCTAACCGTTCAATATTTAATCTAGTTTGACGCGAACGTGCGTACAATAAATTTCATATTTGAGTGTCCGTTTTTAATTAAAAAATAATAAACAAGTCTTTTCCTAACGTACCGTCATTAAACATTTATAGAATCTACATGTAAATAATAAGTTACAAGTTTCAAACATGCTTAAATATTGTTTTCGAGATAATCTCTCTATAGTTCTTAGCTAGGGAAAAGAATGTTTACAACTTACATTGCCAAGCATCAGTTTTAGTTTTATCACGTGAATGCTAGCCCAAAAGACTTGATTATATCAATTATAAATAATTATACGTAAATAACAAGAGCTCCGCGGTGGGAGACTGATGCCCCCCAAACAGGGTCTTGACACATGATGATTTGCAACAAAACTTACCTAAATTTCAATAGGGATTATCTACTGTTCAATGTCAATGTATCTGTAAAGTGTTAGGTCCATCACTCAATTCTTTGAATACATATCGAACGGAAACCAATTTAACACTAAACGATTTTCAAACTTTTTGTGACAGTGACCTTGGCCTTTGACCTAGTGACCCCAATTTCGATAAGAGTCATCTAATGTCCAAGGCCAATGCACTTGTGAAGTATCAAGCCAATCGGTCGATTCGTTAACGAGTTATTGAACGGAAACAATTTTCATACTTATTGTGACAGTGAACTTGACCTTTGACCTAGTGACCCCAATTTCAATAGGAGACATCTACTGTCCAAGGCCAATGCACAAAGGAAGTATCAAGCCAATCGGTCAATCCGTACACAAGTTATTGATTTGAAACGAAATGGTCTACCGACAGACAGACCGACCAACAGACCGACCGACAGAGACCGATATACCGATCGACATACAGACCGACATCCAGCTAAACAATATACCCCCTCTTCTTCGAAGGGGGGCATAATACAAATATTAATTAACAATGCCGGCATATCCATATATGACTCACGTATGGGCTCGTGCAATATGGTATGTCAGCTGCGTACTCGTTAAATATGTCAATTCATTGTAGAAAAAGCCCGTTAATAATATATAAGTAGATACATTGTAAAACTCCTGTTTAACTTGTGTGTTACAAAGAACAAAACCACATGTATACTATTTCATTAAATATTCTGTAGTTAAGAAGCCAATATTTGATACCATTCGTTTATGTAAGAATAAACGGCCACTCATTCATATATGTTTCTTCTCTTACATTTATACTTCTAAAATGCGTCCTACTCGACTATTGTTGCTTATAGTGGTCTAAGAAAATTGAGGACTCATATTCATAGTGTTTACTTAGCCAGTTATCAAATGGGAATAAGTATGTTATTTTGGTAAATAAGGTATTTTAGATTTGTAAGTACATGTACTTTCATTTTCATGTATTCGTCTGAGTAATAATTATAAGAAGTACAATTTACCTCAGGACATGCAATTACATTAAGCTTTCTTATTGTAGATAATTCACCTGACAGCTGTGGATTGGATGTCCCACATGCTGTTTGGAGTGTATTCTCTCAGATAGATGGATTCTTTATATCGAGTGAGACGTATTCGATCCTTGGTATAACTCCAGGCGGTAAATACTAAATTGCAAGTTTGGACGTCAAACGGAATATACCGGATGTCTACGTCACATGATGACCGAAGCACCTGCGTTATACATCGAAAGATGTGTAGAACACGCTATTGTACACATTCTATAAAACAATTAACATATTCTTTATAATCAATATGCACCATAGAAAAAGTGTTACAGTAACAAATCTAAGAGTACAAGCCATTTCAACCCAAGCGTTAGTCTATCTGACCCTTTTGATAGTACGTTCGTAGTGTTAAACCTCCACATATACATATACACTTTTTTATGTACACTTGCGTATGTTTTACGTGCTAGTAATCGATAAAGCGGAATTCGAAAAATGAACTCAATTTGTTACTCTTTTACTATTAATGAATACTTTAATAATAAATATTATTGTTGATAGTGACAATTTACTTGTGTATCGATTTACTTTAAAATATTATCGCTAGTTGCGTTTTAAAATCCTTACTTTCTGTTACAAACCGCTTTTGTTAGAATGCTTGATTATTTACTGAAATAGATTAAATGCTTATATATATAAATTATAATTGATCTCGTTCCAGGTTAAATAACGGCATCTTTCCATTAAGTGGTGAACGGTCTGCGATTTCCATAGAATTCTATCATATGGTCGTAGTAACTATCGCGTGAATGAAAAAGAGCCATATTCATGATGTTAAAAAACTCACAGAATCACACGCACACGAGAACATCCAAATAAATCACTAACTGATATTTGGAAAAATAAACCATACATCAATTGAACAAAAAACAAAGGTAACCACGGACACAGTTTCAGTCAGAACTAATATTTCAATATTAGATTCGTTACGTTTTCCGTGTTGATGTATATAATTTAATGTAAACAGTTATGCAATTTAGAAAGTAGAATACAGCGTTTTGTTAATAACATTTGACCATTTGTACTTTACTAAAATACGATTAAAATTACAGTTTACGTGAAAAGTATTTTTAAATATGAGTTAACAATGTAGAAATGGATTACATATTCAAATTAATAGACATTTCAATATTCAATTCAATAAATCATAACATATTTCGTTTGGTTATATTGCAACATTTGATTGTGGGTTGTTGGATTCGACAAGGCCACAGGGCGAGCAGAAAGCGAGTCCCCACTTACCAAGTGCAATACAATACAACGAAATGCAACTGCTATGTAATTCCAATTATTAAATACGACTATCTATATAATGAACCGATTTCACTCTCGATCATCGATATCTTAAAAGAGGATGATGCTAGAGTCGATCCCTTCAATACAAGACAAATAGATAATACCTGATAAGGATACCATTGTACTTCTCCTGTACTATTAACATAGACACTTAGGTAAGATGGTCCCAGAGGTTTGGAGGAAGCAATAGAATTCTTGAGTGAAATGTCTGGCTTNCTATTCAAATAGCTGGAGTTGTTATTGATATTATTGTGCCTGATATTGTGGTTTTAGACAATACGTTGTTTTATTATAAAATAAATGAGTGACCTAAACAATTTACCTGTAATCAAATTATTCACTTTTAAAAATAACTTACGAGTATAAGAAAGTCAGTTCCGTTGAAGTCAGTGCTGTTCCACTGAAGATATTCGTCAGTCCAGTTCATAAAGAGGTGACCGGATGTTTTCAAGGCTTCGTTTTCTTCGTCGAAGTCGATTATAGCTGGAAAATTTAGATGGGTTTTATTGCAAAATAATCATCTTTTTTATAAAAGCACGTTACTTGTTAACAGATTTTCATCTATTTGAAAAAACATACATAAAATGTATTAACTTACAACTTTAAAATAATTGGAATATTCTTAAATATTTTAGTAATGGCTTTCCCTGGATTTGATCACGTGACATTTGGAAACAAAATGCCATGACACATAAATATTAATGATTTTAAAAGTAACCGCGTAACAAAAGCAGTGTATATTTAATAGTTGGAAACCGTTACAAGCGTTTTATTACAAGTATTTTACCGATTTCGATTGATCATTACCCATAAACGAACTATTGTTGAACAATTATCTTAGTAAGGATAGTTACTTCGCTCTTTCTGTAGTATTCCGTTTGTAAAAATACAACTGAACGTTTGTTAAAAAAACATTTCAAACAGATTTTCTAACAAAAATCCGCATATTACGAAATGGTAACGTGCAACCGATTAGGACACAAAGAGACACAATTTCGTTTTTTACGTGCAGGGTCACATCACGTGTGTAATTCTATGCGTATTCAATGTCTAGCAACCTGTGATAATAACAATATGGGCGTGGTTGATAGGCAAACGTTTTTAGAACACTCATTCATATATTTATTTGGAATAAAAAAAAAATCAGTGTTTGTCAGGCTTTTAATTAAGCACTGAACGAAATTCGATTTACGCCTTATTCACCTTTGGCAGAGAAGCAGCAGCCGCAGCATAAGTCGCAGCATTGTTAGTGGAAGTAGGAGGTGTAGTTGTAGTGAAATGTTTGAAAAATTTAGGAAAAGATACACACTAAGTTTATAGTCCTGTTGCTACAAAGAGATAAGACCAGAACAAAACAGAATTACATTTCATTACACATAAACTTTAAAGTTAAAATATAACAATACTTTTTAAAGAACAAAAAATAATACAATTGGAATCACAATTACTTAATAGTAGTACACAATACAACGAATTGTATTTATACTTAATGTTCATGCAACAACTATATCAGCATACAACAGTTACAAAACATGGTTAAATACAGCGTTTCACTGAATGTATACTGTATTCAGTCTACAGTTATACATATTACTCAATTATACATTACTGTGAGTATAAAGTTGGTAAAAAGTTAGTGCCTCTGATATGAACTTGCCTAACATGAACATTTCACTTTTACTCTGTGTGGTTAATAACTGTGTGAGTTTGAACATGCTAGGTCTAAATCCATAATAAGTTTTAATTAAGTTTTCTCTACTTTGGACTAATTTGGAACATTTCAACAAAAAGTGGAATTCATCCTCCCCTTCATTGCTGTTACATAGTTGGCAGAGTCGCAAATTTCTTTCTATTCTATCATATCTACCAGTCTGGATTCTCAGGTTATGTGTACATATGCGTAATTTCGTGATCGCTGTTGTTAAATTTCTTTACATACTCGTCTCTTAATATCCTTCAAAAGAAAAGGTTGTTTGTAATGCTTTATATAGAATAAGTACCCTATTATTATCACTATCACGTTTTCACTCTTGTAAGTATTCGTCGATAACTCTTTGTGTAAACAAAGACAAAAAACTTAGCCTCATTGCTTTGTGAGTTATAAGACCACACATAATTAAATCCTGATATATATAGTAAGTCCCTGAGCTTTCCGAACCAGTTACATTTAATATCATTTAAGTCAGCCATTCCATCTTCCAGTATGGATCGTAGCATAATATTTTCACTTTTAGTTATTTTAAACCAGTATTTTGCTCTGCGTACATATATGTAAATATATAACCGGTATCTACCAAGTTCGCCTACATTTGAAGTTGATTTCCTTACACCAAGAACAGTTTTGCAGAATTTTAGGTGCATTGTTTCCAACTTGCTACACTTTGAGAAACCCCATACTTCGCACGAGTATGGTATAATTGAAGAAACAAACGCGTCAAACAACTGCAAAGCATAGTTTTTCAGGTTTGATAACAATATGTTAAGTACTTATAAGCCCTTACCACGCAGAGTGTTTGTATTAAGATAACAAATTCCCGGTATAATTAAGTAGATCTATTACACCCAGATATATAAAATCGTTAACATTTTCTATGTTATCATTTCCATACTTCCACATCTCATTACGTTTGGTAACTCCTTTTTTACGGAATACAATTATTTAAGTTTTCGGTATGTTAATTTGCAGACAACATTTGTTACAATAATCATATACATGTAAACGATCAATAGACATGTGTAGGTCTTTCGGCGTTTCGCCTATTACAACCATATCGTCTGCAAACAGTAGTAGAATCAAACATATGTCATGTTTATGTATTCCCGCATGATGTTTATTTTGTAAAAACGTTCAAGATCGTCTACGAAAATAGAAAAAGTATCCGCGATGTTATCTCCCACGTTCTTAGCCCAACCGCTTTATTAAAATATTCTGATAATGTACTGAAATGTCTATCACAACATTTGACTGATTGGAACATACTGCGAATAATACGCAACATTTTGCTATGGAACGCCAATGCTGCCTTTTGATGGCACTGGTCTTTTAGCTGTTGTGTGCTTACTATATTTTGTCCTGTAGAACCATCATTTTGTTCTGTACATTTTTCATTATGATATGTGCATTTGCAATATCGTTTTGTACTTACGACATTTTGTTCGGTGCATACATCGTCCCGTTCTGTGCATTTGTCATTATGTCATGTGCATGAACTAACTCGTTCTTTACGGCATTTTGTTGAACTACGATAATAATCTGTTGCGGCCTGATCATCTGTTTGAACTGGAATGAAGTGGGATGCGCACCGGCGAAACCGTTATTCTTGATGTTCTACCGTGATCGTAGAGCCGTTTTTTAATGACTTTGCCAGGCGTAGAATTAAATGGCGAATCCAGTTTATGGCGTTTTTTTTTCAAGATAAGACTTTTTCGCCTATGCTGATTTGTGACGTTTTTGATTTTCGTTTGATATCTGCATTTCGATTTTGATTGCTAGCTTTTTGCAACTGAGTCACGCTTTTGGACATGTTCATCGTTTCTGGTGATCTGTATATCGGAATTTAAGTTTTAAGTTTCCTTCCAAACATGCTTTCTGCTGGTGAACGGCTTGTGCTAGGATGTGGTGTACTAAATCTGTGATAAATTTAAACTTCGACCCGAACAGGTACAGATGAAAGTGTTGGCATCCGAAGACAAACATCAAAGCCTCGCGTTCTGTTTGTGAATACCGCTGTTCTACAGGTGTTAATGCGCTGCTACCATACGCTACGACTCTGTTATCCTGGATCACTATTGTTCTTAACCCTACTGGACTAACATCCACCCACACTTCCGAGTATCTCGTATATCATAATAGGGGATGACCTGGTCGCTGGGTAAAGACACATTACTACTCAAAATCAACGAAAATGTCGTTCAAAATTTCGTAAAATAAAGTAATAAAAATAAAAATCAGTGTTCCATAAAGCAATTTCCGAAATTTCAACGCCAGTTGTGGTCATAGATGTTTGTATATATAAAATGCACGTTTTTTTTTTTTT
>VMBQ01012311.1:0-16538 GCA_007657795.1 Dreissena rostriformis | reverse complement strand
GCATGATGCGGCGTCTCATCAGGGTCTGCGCTGTTTGCTTAAAGGAATTTCTGTAAGAAATATTCTAAATATAGAAATAAATATACTAGACATCCCTAATTTTGGAAATAAATTTATCCAATTTAGAAGGATGTGAAGGTCCACTAGGCATAAATGGGTTAAAGTTAAACGAAGGATAGTTTTGATAAAGGCTCAATGCCGAACCTTTAATAAAATGAGTATACTCAGCAGATAAATTATTATTTAATATCTCTTAGGATAATTACACTGAGCCTAATGTTATTGTTTGATATTATTGTAATTCACTTTTTATTATGTTGATTTAAATACTTGTCTGTGATAAAGAACAATTCCTATCATGTTCACTTCATATTTTTAATTGTTTACTTCATTTTTAGATCCCAGTGAAATAATTTGTTTCTCAATTTACCTCATTAAAACAAACTTCTAGCTTAAAATCGACAAAAAGGCAGCATAACTTTGTCAAGATTTCAAGATTGTAAACATATAACAAAATTTACAAAAGTGGATTGAAACAAGCATAAAAACAAAACAAACAATGCACACATATAGATACTACATAAAAGTTACTTAAAGTAGATATCATTGTCCAATACATTTATTGGAATTTAAGCATAATATAGTTTTCAAAAATGCAAGTCTAGCTAGTAAATTAGTATGAGAGCAAGATTCTAACTGCTGGAATTTTAGTGTACATACTTGGTCGAACATAAACATGAATACAGTATATGTAGTTAAATATGTACGTATAGAAGCAGAAGAATAGTTACATTTAAATGGACAGTGGAACACGTAACCTAATTGACTGAAATTACATGGAGTACATTCACGCCGAAGGCAATCTATATTAAAGTAACCACCTTTTTAGATTGTTAACCCATTTATGCCTAGCGTCTAGAAAAAAGGCATTGGCAAACAGCGTAGACCCAGATGAGACGCCGCATGATGCGGCGTCTCATCAGGGTCTACGCTGTTTGCTTAAAGGAATTTCTGTAAGAAATATTCTAAATATAGAAATAAATATACTAGACATCCCTAACTTTGGAGAAAAAAAAGATCCAATTTAGAAGGATGGGAGAGTCCACTAGGGATAAATGGGTTAATCTATGAGTAATGTGACTACCTGTTTGGTATCTGAAGTGCTGTACTCATAGAATGTTGTGGCTTAGATTAATGTCTATATATTGTTTTGTGTAAATAATGTATCAATTGTATAAAACGGTTTACGAACATTAATCGGACACTCTTTGTGGAAAAGGGGAAACAACTTTATCAAAATACAAATACCATAAGGACGAATGTTTGAGACTGGTGTTGATGACAAAAATTTATCATAGGCTTCAAGACGACAACATTTTTTTTTTTTAGATTTGAAGTAACAAGACGTTTGGATTTATAACTCTTTAACTAAATTTAAATGTGGTGGCGATGAAAAGCTTTGAAATGTGGAGCTAAAAACCGGAAAACTAAAAAATATACAGGTAAAAACAATATGCTCAATATTTATCATAGTTATTAAATCATTAATATACTTGTTTTATCATTTTCCCATGCATGCATTAAAATACTTGCTTATTCCACGTAAGATATAGTATATGCGCTTGGAACTGGAATAATAACTTGCAGACCTTTCTTTCTTACCAACTTCCTAACATTTCTAATAGGTTTAATATGAAATCAATATAAATCACATGCATGTATAGAGAATTGGAAAAAAAACATCACATTAATTTATTGAGAATAATTGATTTTGTATTAATTCACACATATATATACAACTTGAATCGGTCCAATTCGTTAACATGAAACTGTAATCATAGTAACTAGTAACTAAAAATGTTTTTATCTATATGTATTCATAAACAGGAGCTTATTACTGCATTCAAGTAGTGTAAATATGACATACTGCCAATAGGCACCAACATCACTGCTATACAACTACGTGTAGGGAATGACAACATCATTTTGTACAATATTACATTCATATATACAATTGATGATAAAATAAATAATCATAATTATTATCTCATATTAGATTCCCGGAAATCGCAGAGTTAGCAAACAACCATACTAGTATATAATTTCAAACGAATACATTACACGCATTATAATATACTAAACCCAATCTATTTTTTTAAACAATGGGTGTTGAAATTTACAATGAAGTCATTTGGGTCGTTCATATACAAATGCAGGACAAAATTGATTGGTTACGCGAGTTTTAGGAGAACCGATTTTTTACCCCCAAGCAATAAACGAGAATCTCGAACACCAAATTGTTCGGACACCGTGACCCCTACTTTATTAATATTATTTACATCATTATTAATATATGTACGGTAAATAATGCCATTGTATACCAACCCATATGTTCGTCAGTGAAAATATTCTGAATACTTCAGTACGACATATGTTAATTAAGAAATGTCGAGCAAATTTCACAAACCTTTTAATTAACATTGTCAGAAAATAATAGCAACAGTAAACGAACATTGTTTTATAGGTCTACCAGTCCAATAAATTTATAAAATAAAACGAGAATAATAACACTTCCACCCTTATTTGACTACCGGTATTTACTTCCATAGCTGTAAAAGTAAACAAAATAAAAGTACATAATATCATTAAATGCTTGTGAAGAACATACACGAAGTAATCGGTAAACAATTTCATGATATTCTCAAGAACAAGCTACGGTAAACTCAATTTAATTATAGATACACAATTTCAAGTA
The DNA here is from genome assembly GCA_007657795.1 of Dreissena rostriformis. Taxonomy (NCBI): domain Eukaryota; kingdom Metazoa; phylum Mollusca; class Bivalvia; order Myida; family Dreissenidae; genus Dreissena; species Dreissena rostriformis. The sequence continues at coordinate 13,783 of VMBQ01012311.1, read as the reverse complement.
TTTTGAAGTATCCATTCATGTCCGCTGACATTACCACCAGCATGAAAATAATTAAATTGTAATCATAAAAAGATGTAAATCAAAATAATTTCAACTGAAAATAAATTGTAATTAAATGCCAAATAAGTTAAAACTATTAATCTTTGTAAGTAAATGTATGATGACACAGTAACACGAACAAGTTAAAAATGACATAAACATCGTATGAATACAAATAAATATTTATAATATACATATAAAACATTTCATTACAAACAAAATATTATGTTTTAAATGACTATTAACCTAGCAATAATATTAATCTAAAATAACATTTCAAATCCAATCAAGTATTATATATCACAAAACTCTGTAAGACCCAGTTCTGTCGTGTCAACTCTTACACAATCCCGCTTTATAGGCGGTTGTTTGTTTACAGGTTCGTTTGTTATTTCACCTTCTTCGACATCATGATCTTGTTCGATTTCCCCTACTTTAACATTATTATCCTGTATGATTTCAACTTGTATGACGCAGGTTTCTTCTGTTACAGTTCTAACTCCCTCCCTGCTATAGATTGTTTCGGAAAATCGACTTGAACATCTCGCACTTTGCTTGGTTGATATTTTATGTATTCTGCTGGAATCAAATTCGAATGCTATTTTCGTTTTTTTTGTCACAACGTCGACTTGGTTTAAATGTTCCGTATCGATATCATTATATGCTTGATAATTAACATCATCGTATTCCACACAATCAACTATTTCGTAAACATCGTCGTCATATTCCAACAAACTTGAGTTACTTTTATTGTTGACGGCACTATTTGTACAAATATCAGATCTATCAAATCTCCGAGTCGTTTTTGTACTATCTTTTGAGCCTAAAGACGGAACGATGGTTCCATTCAAGCTTTTTGATGGCTCCAATCTGTGCAAGAGTTTGTTCCTCAAATCATCAGAAGAAAGCTGCTTGCTACCACGATCGTCGATTGCGTCATCTATTGAAATTAATATAATATTATAGTATTGCAAGTTATCTTATGTTCAATTTCTAGAACTTTTTTCAAATACATATAATTAATAAACAATCCAAGTAAGCTCAATTCCTAGTTTATTTCAAGTAGAATTGTGTGAATAAATCATTTATCTCTCAGTGAATAATTGGTACTATTGAATGACAAAACACTGGCGATTCAAAACAAGCACAGTTGTCATTTAATATTTTAATATACATGTTACGACCAGGACAGTTAACCGTAATAATCGTTTCTGCGATGTTCAAACCGATTACATGTAAAACAATTTAGATTGTATATTTCGGAAACAAAACCTTATTCTTTACGGCTTAAATACTGCTTATTTGTTACGTTGTGGTTTTCACTAGCCCAAAATACGATGAAATTATAAATGACGTATACTTTCAAGCCTCGGTCTTTTACTCTTGGCCTCCGGATCCCTCTGTTTCGATGAATGGCGTTTATGCCTTCGCCTGTCCACCGAATGTACTTCCCAATTTTCTGCATGGGAATGTAACACACCAGTTATTAATTTAGTATCTCCAGGACAGTACAGGTACATTTTGCCTAAATGAAAGGTAATTTGCAAAGCAATATATATAGGTTATATATAGTCATCTATGCGATTTTTTTTTAAAGTATGAGTTACATAAAAATACGCGTGGATATGCGCATGTTTTCTAACGGCACATTCAAATTTAAACATATTTTCACTGGTGAGCATGCATATTTTTGGTCACGGTATATTCACATATGTGAGTAATGCGCATGTTTTTATTATGGTAACGGTATGTTCATATTTGTGAGTGGTACGTGTGTATATCTATGGCTGGTAAAACGTTCATTTATATATATGAGTGAATCGCGCATATTGGTGTCGGTACGGTATATTTATATACATGTGTATGTGAGTTCATCTCATCTCGCCTGTGGTCCCGTCTCTAAAGGATGTCTTCTTCAACGGGCTGCTGCTTTGCTCTTCTCCATTAGGTTCAGCAGGACAAGATTAAACATCCTGGGATGAACATCAGCGTTATCCCTCAGTAGTTGGAGCAGGAAGTGAGGTCGCCTTTCTTGGGGAGCTTAATGAAGAGCGAGTAGAGGAGCTCCACACTGGTCTTGACGTCAGCCTTCAGAACGTTTGCCGGTATGTTGTCAGATCCCGCAAACTTGCCGTTCTATAATAGCTTGATCTCGCTGCGGATCTCATTCTTCGTGGGTGTGCAGCACTTGATTGGAGATCGGTTGTAGCTCGCGGTATATCCGGTGGGTTCGCAGGAGCTTGCCTGTTGAGTAGCGCCAGGAAGTGCTCGATCCACCTGTTCTTCTGCCCTTCGTAATGTGCAATCACTCCTCCGTGTTTGTCCCTTACTGGCCTCTCGTTCTTGGTATATTGTCCTTCTATTCTCTTGGTGATGGAGTGCAGGTCCTTGTTTCTGTTCTGATGTGATGCGTCTTCTGCTTCTGTTGCCAACGTCTCTGGCTAGTTCCGCTTGTCTGCTTTAATACTTCTCTTGACGTTCGTAGTTGCTTCTGTGTACTCTTCTTGTGTTATTGCTTTTTCTGCTCGTTTTCTGCTGTTGTTGATACTTGATTTCTTTTCTTTCTTCGACTTTCTATAGCGTCTCTGCTGATATACACTCCTTGTGGCCCAGTACTTATTGGCATGTTGAGGTCACTGCTACATTCACTTTCTGCCACGTCTGCTATATCGTCTCTTCATCAAGCTGCTTCTCTAGTGTGTCTATCTTTAAGTGTGTGAAGTTCTAAAATGTACATGCATACGATAATCTTGTCGCAACCTCGAATGTTCAGTATACTTAAGTTAAATGCACCTAGGCTATAAACGTATGTGCGACATATAATTTGGAAAATCGATTTGTTCATACGTGTATTTGCATGTTTTGTTTTACGGTTAAAATGAGACGTGTGCATTTAGTGCATATGTAAATGAAATGTTAACGCTACTACATTTGATGGACGTGTTAAATGTATACACGAACCGTTCCGAGACATACACCCTAGCCGTCATGCTACATAAAGACATGTTTATGTTAATGTACACACGAACCGTTACAAACTTGTATATAATGCCAACCTGTTATGTGTGTTCTTGTATATAAATGGCAATGTTACACGAACCGTCATGTAACATACAAGTATGTTTACGTAAATGTACACAAGAACCGTTATGTAAAATCAGAATATGTTTATATTTAGTAATTAAAGTACCGTGGTACTAAATTGATATAAGTTTAACTTTAGTTGCAATCGTGTGTTAGTCACTTATGAACATAATTGTGTTGAATACGTACGAGCATCAATCATTCAGGGAATGACACTTAAAGATGTACATATTTTTTTTTGAAAACACGCTTATATAGACATACAACTACTGACCCTTTTGATATAATTGCTCCTAATGTAATTGTAATTTTAACTCTTTTACCCGTCCTAGAAGTATTAGGGAGTTTCAGTCCTTGAATCTGCACACGTTGAACATTTGGGTCCTCAGCAAATCGTTTATTCGTACGTTTGTCCACTAAAAATGAAAAACAATATTGCCTATGGGAATATCAACATAATAATCGACATATAGATAATCTTATATTTGTAATGCAATAAAACGCGTCTTGTGTCATATTAATACTCCATTCCATGCTTTTAGTTATCAATGAAAACGTCTTAATATTGATATGTGTGTATATCAATGCTTGTTTAAGGCTTGTGAGAATTAAGTTGTCTTATATGAAGTTTATCTAATTATGATTGAATCGATTTCGACGTTAAAAAGATGCAAACTTCATATGTAAAAGACATGGTGGTGTAATGCTTTAATGAAAACTCCAGTTCGAACTAAGCATTCATTTAAATAAAACAATGAATTCTAATAAAAATTGTCACTGATCTCCATGCTGCTAATTTGTTTTTAATTACATTTGATAGGCAATTTCACACAGCTGTTCTTTGTCCACATATAACCTTTGACCAATAAGTTTGACCTTGACCTTTGAGACAGGAAAACAGCTATTACATGCGACACATCATCTTCCCATGGTGGACATGTGTTTAGTTATTCAAATGGCATGATCATCGACATGCTTTTGTATGACCAAATCACTCAAATGTGACATTCGACTTGTAAGTGTTCACTACCGAGGAAGAGAGACGGGTGATACACGCGACACGCTGCCTGCTCAAGAATGTCAATTGTGGAAAGATATTTTGAAATAGCATGATGAATGGCAGGTAAAATCGGCCAGTTCCGTAACTTATTAAAACTGGATTTGTCAAAATACATATTTTAACAACACGTTTCGTTTGATTCGTGATTCGCTCCACACCCCTTGCTCAAAAACTATCCTTAATTACATCGATCTCTAAAATGGCATCTAATGTTCAGAATAATATAGCAATAGTTAAAAATGATTCGGGATCCTATGTCAATGTACGTGTCAGTTGTAAAATGAAGCATAGCGGAATATACCGAAAAGTTACGATTGAATGACAAACAGTACAGTGAGATATAAGACTTGCCGATCGCCGCTCATGCGTATGAGACATGAAATGCGTCATAAACTTCCCGAGTATCACAAAATACAAGACAATAAAATAAAACGGATAATTAAACGCTTCGAACAAAAATTACGCCAGACAAATATGTCCGTGATGGATTCACGAAACGGCGGACAATATGAAAATCTACCGGAAATTCCCGACGTGTCCGACGTATTTAGTAAACACTTGACATGGAAGACAGCAACATGTTTGTTGCACTTGATACATTATATTGATATGATGATCATGTATTGATGTGATGATCAACACACAGGTAAGTGGTGCTTTTTTCAAATAACTTTTTAAAACATTTTTTCTACAGATTTTTAACTAGTGCATAAAAAAACACTTTTTATGCTGCGTATGGCAATGTGAAATACATTAGAATCACTTTATTTAATAAGCTTGTGTTCTTGTTCAAACATTCGATGTGTACAGCATTCATGTTACCTTTTATGCTGCACGCAATGTGAAATTGTGTCACCGATTTCAAACGTATTCAATGATTTATTCTTAAATCTTAAGATATCGGCACAAACTGCAAGAAAAACTGTCTTTTATGCACTAAGGATTTTTGCAAATGTATTTCAATAACTTGAGCTATTTGTAAAAATAAAGTGTTTACATTCTGGCCAGACCGTGTGTAAACCCCATGTGAACCCCGTTGATCCTTCACCCTGTATATACCATTTCGCCATTCATCATGGCGGGGGCATATTAAACTTATAAATAACATACTTTCTTGTCTTGGTCTTTTACGTGTTTCCTCTGAATCCCTCTGTTCTGACGAATCACTTCTATTCATTTGTGTGACCAAGGCCTGCACATCACGAGTATCTACGCACAGGTATAAATACATCGAGTAAAAACACGTGAAGGTTTATACGTATTAAGGGTATTCTTTAAACCTTAATATAACTATACTGGCTCAAAATTAAATTACGTCCTACGCAGACAGTTCAACTTCATCAAACGTAATGCTTTTCATAAAACATCCATGCATGGATACCATTTCTGGTTTCCGAGGTACGATTTCGAGTAGTGTAGTAGTCTTACCTGAAGTTCTACTATTTGTCGTTGGCTGAACCAATTTTGAAGCTGAAACGTTTTTAATCACATGTTTATATCACATTATTATGAAATGTTAAATGGAAATGCTACAGTTAGATTTTTTTGTTGTCCGTGTTTTTTTAACTAAGCAATATAATTCATATAGAAATAAAATTGATCGGATTGCTATAATATTCATATACTTTGAAGTATAATCTTTGAAATACAATCGCATTTTGACGACAGTTTAATTATGAAGCGAATCATAACGCTCCACTAGATGCTTATGGGGATGTTAGAACGAGAAGAACACGAGAGAAAACGTAACGTTTCATGAAAATAAAAATGAAAACTCAAAGAACAGTCATGTGGTCTTTAATAAACAGCAAGTTGTAAAGGATGAGTTATGCTCCAGCCAAATCCATACTGTAAACTTAAGCTTTTTACTATCGCTAAACATGTTTATTCGGCGGCTATTATAATGAAGCCATATATTTAAATGTGACGTCATACCATATTTATTTTTTGTTTAAAACATCAGCGTTCACCTTTGAAACCAATGTTTCGTTGGCATTGTTTGTGACATTTTCATTTTCATTTACATGATTTTTGAGGATATAATATTATGACAAATATAAAATCTATTGCATAAACAACTCAAACAATTTAAAATAGGCGGGCTTTTCATCTAATAGATTACACATGTTTTTTTTTTCCTTTAAGGTTTTGTATTTACCGTATACGATTTGCATTTGGACATACTTTTTAGGGTCACTTTTCTTATGTATTAGCGAATGAATCTTAAGCATAACTTAATTTAAATGTTAACTGTTATTGGTTACATAAAACTTCTACATTTCAATGATGCAAAAATAACAAGATAATATAATCAAAGTCAATTTCGTCCAAAACGAATACGAGAACTTTTTCCATTCTCGCAACAACTAAGAAGATAATAAAATAATTACCTTTCTTTCCTTCGCATTGTTGTGGAATTTTCTTACTTCTAAGTTCGTCAACTATTTAGAACACACGTTTATTTATGATATTAAAATATAACAATGTATATTTATTTCTGTTGTTAACAATTATTTTCAAATTATGCACCAGACTTTACAAAGCAATAAATACGATTGCAAACTAAATTTAAATAACCATCAATCTTATTGAAAAACTTACGCGCTTGAATTGACACTCCAATCTTTTCTGGGCGCAACAATAATGTATCTCCATCTACAACAGTTGTTGTGCTATTTACATATTTGGTTCCTAATACATACAAATATACAAAAAGACATACATATTTACATTATACAATAATCAAATATAAGGTTTTCCTCAATTAAAAAGCATGCTAATTCAGTGATTTGACTTTCTAAGTATTTGACACAATTAAAAACACTGCCTTACCTTCATCACAATGGACTGGTCCAACCATGGTCAAAAGTGTAATGATATAGTTTCCGTCTTCGTTATTAACAGGTTCCTGATCAAAAACTTTTCTTATCGTTTGCATCTCATCCTCTTTGTCATTAAAATCAATCTCCTGTAGTTTCAGTTTAACAACCGGGAACGTATGCGATATGCTAAGATCGCCGAGCTCAGATGATACAAAAGAGACAAATGTTGTCCTTGTCTCTTTATCATATGGACCAGGCGTGTCTAAAATATCAGTAGCTTGGTTCAGCTTTTCTTGGCATTGTTCGATGTCGTCTGTCGTCATATGTGTGAGACAATTGATTAAAACCTCACAGTCCAGTGATCTTTGCAACTCTTGTTCAGTGTCATTCACATCGAGTTGTTGAAATATTTCGAAGTTCTCAAGCCATTTTTTCTCTGTGGAATTGCTGATTAATTTCGAAACATATCTGTTGAGGATAGATTTATTCGCTGATTTCATGTTTTCTTCTCGTTGATATAATACGACGTCATAGTCAAACAGATGAAAGCGTTCCGTATGCCAATTACCATGTACAAATGTTGTCAGCAGCTCATCCATGTGTGTCCATTTGAGACAAAAAGTATTTTCCGTCTGCGACATAATACACATCTCATTTATCCGACACTCGTATCTACTGCCACATGTATTTATAACGGGCGCCAAACAAAGTGGACATTTCTTCAAGCCAAATTTACTTATTGGCGAATCCATGTATTCATCCATGTGCTTAACTGATATAATATCTCCACAGTCTAGAAGCTGCACAAACCGTTCATGTCCTTTGATATCTTTAAACGCGTCTCTATCACACTCTAAGCATGCCGTTGGGCACGGGTCACCGCACATACCAATGCAAAAGTGTCCACAAGGAAGTACTTTTTGGCACAATTCTTCGCATCTGGTTCTGTCGCATATCATACCACATTTTTGTTTACATTGTTTATGCTCGCAATGCCATGCACATTGTTCTAAGCATAACATATTTTCGAAACACTTTTGTTTATATTTCAGATGAGAGCATTCACGTATCCGTCTTTTAGCACATTGCATGCATTGATTACAATAAAAACTACAGATATGCCCACATGGCAACAACTTGTTGCACAATGATTTACACTTTTGATGACGTCTTCCCTTTTGACATGTTTTGCAATTTCCTGTGCATCGATGTCCACATGGCAACAATACATCACAAACAACATTGCAAGGCACTCCATGACCTTTAGAGCAAGAACTAACCAATGTATCAACACAATGACCAGACGTAACATTGATATTATTGTCCCCACACATGCCTGTGCATGAATGAAAGCAGTCCATAATAAGTCCGCAATCCTGAGAACATGGTTTTGCGTCGTTTTCATTTTCATGACATTTCTTTTTATCGAGGTGTCCACATTTTGTTCTCGTATATTGGACAAAAGTAAGACAAGGTTCACATTCTTCATAGCATTTCTTCTTGCAATTATGACCACATGCTAGTAATATATTGCATTCATGGAGACATCCGTGGTTTCGAAGAAAACATCGTACTTCACTTACATGTCCACATTGATGGTTTAATACGGTGACATTAATTATACAAGGTTCACATGGATCTGAGCATTTTTTGTTACAAATATGATTACACGGTAGACGCTTTTGGCATGGCACTAAACACATAAACGTTTCAATCGAATCAGAACACTTTATTACCACTGTATGTTTACACTTTGGCAAAGTAACAATAATTTCCTCAGTACACATTGCGCAGGCTTCAAAACATTTTCGTTGGCATATGTGACCGTTTTTACATTTTTTCAAGCAAGGTTGGTCGCATTTATAGTGCTCATGATCGAGGTCTGTTGGATGACAATTTCGGATACATACGTGGCCACATTTTAGTTGAGCATGACATTTTCTCTTGCAGCCACCTTCTGGTACACATTGAAAATCATGTTTAGACTTCACGTGATGCTTTGTTTCTGGATGCCTTTGACAAACGAGTGTTAATGAATCACCTACCATTTCATTCGATTCCAAAAGGGTTATGATTGATTGCCATTCTCGATGGTTCCGGTTGCATAAAGCTCTGGTGTTACCGATCATATATAATCCTTTCTTAGCTCTTGATAAAGCAACACATATCCGGTTTCTTCGACCAACAAAACCTATCCTCCCTTCTTTGTTGCTCCTAACAAATGATAACAATACAATTTCACTTTCCTCGCCTTGGAAATTATCTACATCATCTACCCTGATATTTTCTGGGTTTGTTAATTGTTTATGCACTAATGCTCTAATTTCACTAACTTGACCCTTATACAAAGTAAGAATTGTAATATCCGAGTTGCTGTAACCCTGTTGTAGTAAATACTTGCAAAGTGCAACTAGAAATTCCGCTTCGTGGATGTTCACTTTACTCTTTGAATCTCTTCGTTCGTCCTCTGGAAATTCATGGTTTACAAAGAACATGTTTCTCTGGATACCAAGAATATTATCATATCGGTGTACATTTTCAGCATTTTCAAGTTTCGGGTAAAAGAAACGTGTTCGCAGATTTTCTGCAATTTCTGGACGCATTCGGTGCTGGATATTAAGTGTAATGCAGTTCATTTTATTCTTAACCATTCTCTCAAACAAAGAGATATCTAATTTATATTTGCAAGCGAGTGTATACGTGGCAGGTGTGGGACGCAACTGCTGATGATCTCCTATAAGAATTAAATGTTTACATCCAGTTGACAAACTTGCAACCGCATGCGACTCAAACACTTCGGCCGCCTCCTCAATTATTACAATTGTCGGTTGAACATCTTGCAACATGCTCCAATGTTTTGCTGCGCCTGTTGTCGTAAATCCGATTATTTTTGACTTCTGAATCACTTCTTTATCGACCAACATGCTTACCTCATTTAATTGTTGACATGCTTCATTGAAATCAGTTATCTGGTCATTCATATCCTTCACCTTTTTTTGACAGAATGACAGAACCCAGTAGCAATACAACTGCCACCTTCTGTTATAAGAAAGAGCGAATACATGGGACACGTCATTGACAAACGTTTCAATTATACGAAAGTTATTTTGTAATTTGTTTCTTATATTTGATCTTTGTGCCCGTGTGTCATTATTATCATCGCCAAAGTTATTATTTTGAAAATTCCAAGGTGACACAACATGTGCTGGTTCAACTCCAAGCCAGATACTGATGACTGGACAATTGTAAAGGTGCTGACGCCATTTAAATTGAGCATAGACATTCCCCATCTCATCCTTTAAAATGTCTTCATGTAAAATAATTTCTTTCATGTATTTTATTTTTTTATATTGGAAATTTAAATCATCCTGTAACGACTTTTTCTTTTGCCACGCATTTGATTTTAATCTCTTTAATTTTGAAGGTATCTCTCGACGTTTAACAGTAATGTTATATTCTTCTAAAGACTTATTTTGGCTTCTACCACCAAACCTTACCAATTTTTTTGTAAATTTTAGTATTCCTTCTAAAAATTGATCGAGTGCATGATTGGTGTAGCATACAATCATCATTTGACCGGTCCAATGATCTCCATTTTTAAGAAGTGTTTCAGCTATTTTCAAACCAATATACGTCTTTCCACATCCTGGTGGGCCCTGAATCAAGCTAAACTCTTTTGATAATGCAGTTTTGAAGGCATTCATTTGGTTTTCATCCATATCCAGTTCCTCTGACATAGGCCATTCATTGTCCAACACCGTCGTTCCTTCAGGCTGGTCATGTTCACTGTTGTCATCTTTCTCAGATGGTGCAAACCTCTCGGAATCGCCATTATTTCTTTGGATAGCATGTGATAGGTGTTGGTTTTGAGATTGAATATTATGTTTCAAGTAGTACTTTGTCGTAGGTTCGAGATAAGAAGGCGGGTGCACTATTTTCGAACAATGTACAATATACTTCTGAAAGGGTAGTAGTTTTCCTTCACTTTCCAACTGAGCAAAGCTTTGTAAAACTTTAAGAACATGCCGGTACGATTCAAAATATCCATTTATTGGTTCAATCATTGTTATTGGAAGATGAAATATCTTCCATATGACTTCAAAAGGAATATGTAAAACCTTCACATATATTTCTCCAGCACGAATGTTACTTTTTGAGATGGTGCCGAAAAAGTATGTCTTAAAGTTATCAGTAGATAACGCGACAAGAGTGCCAAATTTTAAAACGCTATTGTTTGTTCGAATACAGTTTTCCCTAAATGAGAGTTCATAGTTTAAGCCATCTTCGAATACCGGGCGTGATAATGACATCCCACAATACACACGAACATTTTTGATGTATGTATGGTTCTGTTTGTATGATTTATTGTCATGCTTAAGCGATTTATTATTTCTGAACTGACATATTCCCTCTCGTAACGAGTTTATATAATCTTCCCTTAACAAATTAAAATGTGTTTCCAGATAATGGAAAGTGTTGTCAAACGGTTTAGAAACAATGTTTTCCTGCAAAAGAGGCAGTGGGTCGTTTTCAATGTCATACATCGTTGGTGCGATTGATTTCGTTGTGAAATCTTGCTTACATTGTTTTGACAAAATAGTTGTTAGTTTTGCATGCAATTTACTAATGTGGTTCTGTGTTTCGTCCTCATATGCGAAACATGAAATGCAGTCGTTTTCTTCCATACTTGAAACCACCCTAGTTAAAAAATGGTGTCTACCGGATACCCCTCGGCTGATTTTAACCATCGTTTCTAAAATAAATACAACACATTTCTGTTTCTTCTTATATGCCATGTCTTGTACCTGATGGACGCCAAATTCTAGAACTTCCTCTTGCTCTAATAATCTTGCAATTTCTTTTTGAGACGAATGTGTAGATGAACTGTNTCATCCTTCAAGGTCAAAGGTCAAATATATATGTCAAAATCGCTCAAAAGGGGACATAGTGTTTCTTCAACACATCACTTGTTGATTATATTTCTGATACATCAAGCTATTTTAATATGGAAAACCAGTGTGACATGCTATATACTGAATTCAGGTTGCTAATTCATGCACGACGAATGCCATAATTGTGCGTATTGCTCATCGCCCAATTGCACAGTGTTATTTGTTGTGCAATAATAAGCTACCAGTGAACAATTTGCATTGAACATATAGTATAAAACAAAAGCAAAAGATATGTTGTTTGTTCGTTAATTGAGATGAGCATGTAGCAATCGGGAACTAGTTTTCGCAAAGTATTACACATTGCATTTCGAAAAAGGCGTGTCACAATAAGAAAAAAAAAGAGAAAAAAAAGGCTTGAGCGATGCATGTTCACGTTTTGCAACACTGAATGCGTATCAGTCGCTTCGATTTACTGAATTTATACTTTAAAAGCGAATGAACTTTCAATGTGTTTATATGTTCTTTTTACTGCTGATATACCGTGTTTTTATTTTTCTTACTGCCTTGTTAAAACCTATTAAATAGCGAGTGATTTAAAATAAATTTAAAAAGCAACATCTATTTACCAGGTATATTTATTGAAAGCAATGAATAATGCAATTTGTATTACCTTATTAAAATAACGGACAATTCAAACATACTAGAATAAAAGTTTAGGACATGATACCTGAACATCAACGAAATCTTAGTTGTCTTTGTCGAGGATAGACAACACGAGAAAGGCACTTCATAACCAGTCAGTTTCTTCTGGTACCTTCGTAATCTTATTAGGATGTGTGCAGCCAGAGCTCTTACGGTTGTTTCTACAAACTGGCTGAAAGGGAAGTTGGGGAGCCAGCCCTTAAAGAGGGCCCCACGTGATCNTTCAATGTCTGCGTATGACGTTTAAGTTCGAATCATGCTTGGAGTGAGCTTCTTCCACATTTCTCAAGTAACTTCATTGAATCGTCAAATATGGAACAACCATGAAGCGTTAATAATCAAGACACTTCCCAGCAAAAGAAGTTCGAGAGGTTTATATTCGAGTCTGTCGGTCCTTTCGCATACAAAAACTACTTCCATATTTTTGGGCGATTAATTTGAAGCTTGGAAATGTCATTATCATTAAGTGTAAATAAACAATACATAATTTTAGCGATTCACTAATTACGGAGTTGTATGCCATTGAACTTTGCAGCGGACATAGCTGCAATATGAAAGGATTGTTAAGTGAACTACTTCTAGTTGAGAAACTCTTCCGGTTTTTCAGTCGCCCAGTCCGCTTAACATATTTATGAAGTAAGCTTAGAATATGTCACAACAATAAAGTTTTATAAGCAAGGCACGTTTAATACCCAGCGAAGATTTGAGAGGTTTATATGTGAGTCACTATGTCGGTAGGTCCGTCCGTCCGCATAAAAACTCTACTTCTTGAGTTATGTTCCTTTGAACTTAGCTTCCGCATGAAATTGTATTAGTTTGTGGAGCGAACCACTTCGACATTTCTTATGCGATTTTAATGAATTCAAACGTGCACTATGTTATGACCATGAAGACTGGATACGTGCAAGACACATGAAATGTTATTACTTTGTGGAACGAATATCTTCTACATTTTTTAAGAGATAAAATTGAAACTTAAATTGAAATGTGTCATCACCACGAAAAGTCGATGTACAAGACACAATATTCATGTGCAATGATACATTTATTCCTGAGTTTTTGTCCTTGAATTTGTATCTGGTTATGGCTAGCAATTATAAAATGATATAACTTTAGGGAGCTAACGTCTACCTTTCTCAAATGATCAAATTGAAACTTCAAATATGAAATCACCATGAAGTGTT
>VMBQ01012310.1:0-19948 GCA_007657795.1 Dreissena rostriformis | reverse complement strand
CTTAAGGCTACACTGCACTAACTATTTTCCGGCGTTTGAAGCGGAATACAACAATATAATACTCAGCAAACACTGCTTATTTATTATTTAATTATGCGTATTACTGTTTTGGCTGTGTTTGCAAACGTCTAAGGTTGTTCTGAAAAATACTTTAATGGATATTCGCTTAAAATTAAAGATTTAAACAGAATAAGCCCCTTGTGTAATTTTAGATGCATGTATTTATATATAATCTTGGACGCACTCAATGGTGTACCCACAACCACGTTCATTCCACTTATGATCAAAACAGTTATCCTTTATCTAGGTCTCTGCATTCGACTGTGGAACTCATTTGCGACCTCAACTATTCCAATTATGTTTAAACATTGACAACGGACTTGTCGTATGTGTTACAGACTGCATCTGAAGCCATCTATCTAGAAATTCAATAAAATGTCGTTTGTATATGAAATATGCATGCAATGTACTTCAAGGTTGGTATAAATTTGTAAATTCGTAAGACATTAATACGTTGATCAATGCCACACACAGTGCAACTAAGCACTCAAAATCCAGAAGTTCCAGTTCCTGGGAAGAAGTAAACTATCGCAATAAAATACAAACCTCAAGGACGTTTATTATCACAAATCAACAAAACCCGGACGGTTAACAGGGAAAATCAGATTATCAGCGACCATTTCTTTGAGTCGACAGTAATCGCAGAAACACCCCAATCCACACCAAGTGACACAATGCTTGCTGTAAAGGGTTCCGCTCCAAAGGTTATCGGGTGTGGCACTTAGTTCCCGCGGAAAGCTGGTGCGAATAAAAACGTTTGTTTTAGAAAATCCACTTACATCTGACGTGAAGTGGTTGTGGTTTTGAATAATTAATAATATCATCAGGGGTTATCTTCCGCATATTTATTTCACGTTTTTTCCAAATCCTGGAATATGTGGGGCAGTCAAGGATTTTCTTTCAATGGAACTGCAGCTGAGTATCCACAACCTAAGTTAGTTCAGGGACCTTTATTAGCCAACCGCTCAGAGAGTTAGGTGTAAAGGACCGACTTGTACTCATTATTGAATATTTAAATTTCCGAATATTTGAAACTCCTTCGCAATAAACGGATAGCATTATACATAATATGTTTTCCAAAATGTTCCATCGTCTCATGTGCAAAAAATGTTAAAGAATGAACGAAATATAGGGTTTATATTTGCGTATTTTGACGCTCACGTAATTGGTATTCAATCTTGCAAAAAAAGATTTCCCAATTTATCAAATAAAGCACTGATGGCAGAGTTTGTATTTGTTGACCCTCCCACTGACTAGGTCCACATCTTATTGTTCTGTTGTTACCTCAGACAATGTCCGTACTGGGGGTACCCTCCCAATTATAATTATGCCTTAATAATCAGCATTTTAACAACGACTTTACCAGGCAAATCTTAGGAAAAGCTTATCCTCAATGGCTGTTTCTCTACGCTTATAAGAAACATGCAGNTGCCAATCCCAAGAGCACTCGATGTGACCTTATAATGTTTGCCATCGCAGAGCACTCGATGTGACGTCACAATGTTTACCATCCCAAGAACACTCAATGGGACGTCATAATGTTGGCCCATGCCAAAAGCACTCGATGTGACGTCATAATGTTTGCCATCCCAAGAGCACTCGATGTGACGTCATACTGTTTGCCCATCCAAAGAGCACTCTATGTGACGTCATCAGTTTTGCTAATCCCAAGAGCACTCGATGTGACGTCATTATATTTGCCATCGCAAGAGCACTCGATGTGACGTCATCATGTTTGCCCATCACAAGAGTACTCGATATAACGTCATAATGTTTGCCTAATCCAAAAGCATTCGATGTGACGTCATAATGTTTGCCCATCGAAAAAGCACTCGCTATGACGTCATAATGTTTGCCCATCACAATAGCACTCGATTCAACGTCATAATGGTTGCCCATCCCTAAAGCACTCGATGTGACGTCATAATGTTTGCACATCTCAAGTGCACTCGATGTGACGTCATATTGTTTGAATTAAAAAGCTTTCTGCGTGAATATAAAACTAGCCAAAGATTATTCTATATTTTATCAATAAATAAACATTGCAATATTTTAGCGGAATACAAAGTACTATTATGTGTTCAAATACTGGACGTATGATAGGCGCAAATGATATCATATGATTCTTCCTTTAACCTAAAATAAGGACAAATATCAGGGAACGAGAACTGTGGGGATACAGTAGGTCGATAGACCCAGCGACCAAAATAGCCATATTAAATGAATAGGCCAATTAATCACAGGATATGTAATATGGCTATAAAACAGCGGGTTGTCTCTGATAGGCCGGTTCATTTGTTAATGCGTAATGTAAAACTCAGCATAAAGTCAAACACGTGTACTGACAGTCTATTACCATGTACTGACAGTTTATTACCATGAACTGACTGTCTATTAACATGTACTGACAGTTTATTACCATGTACTGACTGTTTATTACCATGTACTGACTGTTTATTACCATGTACTGACTGTTTATTACCATGTACTGACAGNGTTTTTTTTATTAGATATTGTTTAATGACTTTGATCAATATGTTGACAAGCCAATTGTACGTTGTTGTTTTTTCAATAAACTGTTCTCTGCCTTCTCATGAATGTTTCACCCAAATTGTTGATGAAAAACACGCTACAGTTACAGTTCTAGAGAACAAATATCAGAACATTCTCGAAAGCACATGAAGTTTTAAAAATTAAACGTACTTTCGCATTCCAGTCGAAAGTTCGTTCATTCACATTATACACGTACACTTTTTAGAAGCCCACAACATATTTGACTGGTTCTAAGAATCGCGCTTTTAGTTTGTTACGTCACCAGCAAAGACAGCCAGTTCGACTTTTATTTTACATAATTCTAGTTTCGAGTTCATTTTTAATCAAAGTTTTACATATTGTTTTTTTTGACAATTTCGGAAATATAATCGGACCTCGTCAAATTTTATCGGATTTGTCCGAGGTCCGACGTCTTTCCCATGGGTTGCACTAGGTCCACATCTTATTGTTCTGTTGTTACCTCAGACAATGTCCGTACTGGGGGTACCCTACCAATTATAATTATTCCTTAATAATCAGCATTATAACAACGACGTTACCAGGCAAATCTTAGGAATAGCTTATCATCAATGGCTGTTTCTCTACGCTTATAAGAAACATGCAGCAATAAAACATGCCGTATTGGCCAATATAAGATTATAAACCCATTATATCCTTAAGTGTACAGTCATTAAATTGTGATTTACCCGCACGTTGTTCAAGCGTCGCGGGTTTTTGAGTTTGACCAGGTGTTTTAGGGTCACGACAACATATGCATTGCTCTGCAAAATCTGCCTTCACGTATACAGCGATGGAGGAGTGTGTAACCCCGTTTATGTTTGATATAGCAATGTTAAGACCATACCAATTGTGTTACTATTGATACCATCTAGAAAAAGGCCCAATTTTAAGACGATGCGGGTGTTTTACATAAATAATTTAAAGGCGTTGATATTGCTACAAAAATACACACGGGCATATAATTTAAGTGGGAAAACATCAATCTCATCGCTTAACCACGGGTTTTTTGTCGCCATAAAATCGCACCCCAGAGACGAAGAAAACACTTGTCAGAGTGTTAGTTCAAAGCAAGACACTAACGATATTGTGCACGCGATTTCAGATTACTTTAGCGATGGGTTGGGCGGGAAACAACGTTTATGGAAAAGAATTCTATCAAATTTAGGAATAATGAAACTCCATACACATGATCAGGAGATAAATTCTGGCTACCTTCGCTAGTCTTTTATTTAAAGCAAATTACCCAACCAGACGCGATTCTTGTCGTTGTGGCGGGGTTAAGATGTCAGTTTTAAGTCTCTTATGTATATTTAATCATGCTTACCATATATTTTATACGTTGCTTTGTTAAGAAATTGTTTGCAAATTCGTTGATCTTGAAGAAAATAAGGAAATAAACGTGGTGAAATTAGAACACAAAATATCAAAGAGCATGTTTCAAACGTCGTTTGATTTTAAAATCGTTTGCACGAATGAAAAAAGCTCGGTAAATCCATACGGAGAGTTGTAAAGTGTAAGCATGCAGAGCTGTTGGTAGCTATGTACCACCTCTTTCCTCCAAGTGAAAAAAGGTTGTGTGTCACACAACTATGCCTTTGTCGTCAGGGTTCCAGATTCTTTACTGAGAGCGCGGATTAATAAGAACATAATACCTGTATAGAAAATCGGCAAAATAAATGTGCCCCGACTTCTTCGCACGCTGCCGTCATGTCAGGTGCTATTTCTTTATATGAAATAATTATTCCACGCGGGTACATTCCCAGTTTCCACAAGACAATCAGTAGATTTGTGGAAGTGCAAGAAGCATCACTGGCAGGAAAAGAACAAAGGTTTCTTTATACCTTCAACAAAAAATTAATGGTGACATAATATTTTATGGTCGACCAGAAGATCCCTTACAGTCAGGGGCGAACATTTAAAGTTTTATTAGTTTTAAGTTATTATTGTTCGCAGGAGTATGTGTTTTGATTGTGCCTGTTTCAAAATATAATACGTTGTTTATTGAAAACCACATTTAAAAATAAATAAATAAATATTGTTTCTTAATGTAAACTCGTCGTGATATAAATTATTATTATTATTGTACAATATTCCCCTTGTAAATTTGTCACATCCATCCACCTCTGTGGTCGCTATATCAATTACTATTTGCATAATTCCTGCTTAATTCTTAATTGATAACACGCAGTAGTTGTTTTTTAATAAAGACTTTCCCATTATTTTCTACATTGAAAGGAATACAAAACTAGCAGCACAGTAATGTTCAATGTGTCAAATATTCAAAACATGTGTGCTTGTTCAAACGTGTATTCTTTGAAGTTACTATCAACTATATAAATGAACATCATGCACGATAAATGGATAGCCGGCAATATGTAGCAGTCTGAGTATGTTGTGAATGAAACCAATTTGCGTGTCACACAACGATTCCACTTCTGTCAGCGTTCCCGATTCATTCATGGGCGCGCGGCTAAATACTGAATACATTACTGTCGTCAGGCGAGAATATAATATTACATTAGTTATAATCATCTTTATTTTCAGATTGAAATGTTCTTGCTATATATATATAGCCTAAATACATGCTATATTGCCTGTTGTCAAATAATGTCAAATAACTCCCATAAATAGTCCCATACTTCAGTGTTCAAATGTGTGTTGCTCAATGGCAGATTTCAGGGTAGATTTCTATAAATGGAACAGTAATTCCGCGTGGAGACATTTCATTTTGCCAGGAGGCCGTGTGCCGATTTTGAGGAGTGCACATGGAAACTCTGTGGTAGACAAATAACAACGCAACCTAGGCTATTTCATACAATGACTTTGTATGATTGTTATTTGTGTCGTGTTCGCAGAAAACTGGGCACAATGCTTGTGCGTAAATTGTCATCCCAGATTAGCCTGTGCAGTCCGCACCGGCTAATCAGGGACGACAATTTCCGCTTTTATGGAATTTTTCGTTTAAATGATGGCTCTTCTTAGCGAAAATCCAGTTTAGGCGGAAAATGTCGTCCCGGATTAGCCTGTGCGGACTACACAGGCTAATCTGGGATGACACTTTACGCACAAGCATTTGCCCAGTTTTCTCAGAACACGACATATTTCTGATGAGGTAATACTCATCATTACTCACATTCATTTTGCATGTCCATCCCGTGTCTCCGGTGACGTATGACTCTGGTTTGCATATTGTTGACATTTATTAAGGCTTGATAACTTCCCGAA
The DNA here is from genome assembly GCA_007657795.1 of Dreissena rostriformis. NCBI lineage: Eukaryota > Metazoa > Mollusca > Bivalvia > Myida > Dreissenidae > Dreissena > Dreissena rostriformis. Next base: position 14,110 of record VMBQ01012310.1, on the reverse strand, counting down.
AATTAAGATTGGGAAACATTTTTCTGTACTCAAAGTAAGGTTACCGCCTTGGGTATCTGGAATATCACTGATTAAAAAGAATATACCCTTTTGGAATCTGACATGCACGCGTCATGCGGACATCTTAATTGGAATACCTTAATACCAACTACTCTTTCTTAGCATATGGGAGGACAGTGTGTCCTTTATTCAGGTATCTTATCGATCAAATATGAAAGGCTACATTTTATCTAAACATTATTTGATGTGTAAATAATTAACAACCACAATTTTTCTTATGATGTTTATTCAGTGTTTATATTGATAATGGACTGCGTTAAGTATCCAGACCAATCTAGGATATATGTTCAATAACTACTCATGTAAAAACATTTCAATTGATTATGCTAAAATAACACAAGTGCACGGACAGTTTTTCAAAAGCACTCATGAGAAACGTTAATACCTCCGACATTATCCTCGGTGGTATTGGTCCAAGGTCTCTTCAAATATCCTTTATATAAATCAGATAATTCATTAAAGAATTACACGAATTTACGTGTCCACGAAATAGCCATTTTTGAAAAACTACGACATTTTTTTTCCGGAGAATATAAATGATTTAACTGTTTGAAAAAAAAATCGTTATTATCCTTGTTGAGTTCATTACAGTTTAATTTTATCAAATATATCTCCATTGCAGTTAATATTTTTTAAACATAATGTATACAAAAAGTGCTTGTCTTGGAACGTAAAAAAATGTATTCCTCGCTTTTGAATGGGTATTTATTTCGTGAATAATTGTTGGATTCATTAGAACAGATTCTAGGCATATACTCTTCTGTCCTGTAAGCGGTTCAGGTTGAGACAATCAGCTGACTGTGATAGCAATGCAATCTATGTTGTGTTTAAATTGCTTTTTAGTACAGTATTATTGCCATTGTTATTTTAGTTTTGAACCTGCTTTCATTGCTGCTTGTGTTTGTGTTCTAAAGTGTGTTTGATTAACTCAAGTATCGTCGAAATAACGTTACAATGATCACACACTATCGCAGTTTCGTTTATTGTGGGCATTCATAGTAAATGTTCAGACTGCATGTTGTAAATATACGTATGTGATAAAACAAAATTATCACGCACTTGTTTTTTCTTTTCTTTTCAAAACATCATTTAAACCTCGACAATTGTAAGATCCAATCTTTAAATTATNTTTAACCCTTTGCATGCTGGGAAATTTGTCGTCTGCTAAAATGTTGTCTGCTAAATTTCTAAAATTAGCATTTTCTTCGATTTTTTTTCAAAGAATACTATCAGAATAGCAAACAGTTTGGATCCTGATGAGACGCCACGTTCTGTGGCGTCTCATCTGGATCCAAACTGTTTGCAAAGGCCTTCAAAATCCGGTTCCAGCGCTCAAAGGGTTAACTGTTTGAAAAAAAATCGTTATTATCCTTGTTGAGTTCATTACAGTTTAATGTTATCAAATGTATCTCCGTTGCAGTTAATATTTTTTAAACATAATATATACAAAAAGTGCTTGTCTTGGAACGTAAAAAATTGTATTCCTCGCTTTTGAATGGGTATTTATTTCGTGAATAATTGTTTGATTCATTAGAACAGATTCTTGGAATATACTCTTCTGTCCTGTAAGCGGTTAAGGTTGAGACAATCAGCTGACTGTGATAGAAATGCAATCTATGTTGTGTTTAAATTGCTTTATAGTACAGTATTATTGCCATTGTTATTTAGTTTTGAACCTGCTTTCATTGCTGCTTGTGTTTGTGTTCTTGAGTGTGTTTGATTAACTCAAGTATCGTCGAAATAACGTTACAATGATCAAACACTATCGCAGTTTCGTTACTTGTGGGCATTCATAGTTAATGTTCAGACTGCATGTTGTAAATATACGTATGTGACAAAACAAAATTATCACGCACTTATTTTTTTCTTTCTTTTCAAAACATCATTTAAACCTCGACAGTTGTAAGATCCAATCTTTAAATTATCCATTCTCAATACAAAGGATTACATTTTCGTTAACATACCATAGACAACAAAAACCATTATCAATTACCTCAGTCCAAACACAATACACAATTGCAGCCAATACACAATGCAATTTATCTTCGCCCAAACAAACAAAAAGCAAAAAAAAAACATGCTAAAGTTCGCAAAACTTTCCTTAACTTAGCACACAGCAAACAAAAACAGATAAACAGATTTTGTTTTAAAGAAAATGACAACAAAAGCACGTATTTATATCATATATGACTATGCCTCTTATACCCACCCACGGTCTTCTACCACCCATGTCTTTCTCATCTTCAGTAATTATGACGGACCTCCTTCAAATATGGCCACTGACGTTGTAGAGAACGGGGCTATTATGAATTATGTAAGTGCTGATATACTGACACTCTTTTTCGGAAAATACATACTAAAATGTTCTTTGCATAAGCCGTGGATTTAGGTAATCCGCACTGTCAACGGACCTCTATTTAGCCCCACAGTATTCAGTTCGCGCTGTCAACGGACCTCTATTTAGCCCCACAGTACGGACCTCTATTTAGCCTCACAGTATTCAGTTCCTATCATCTCCAAAGACGTTTCTAGATTATATATATTTTCTTAATTATTTTGTACCTGAATCTGTGCCTGGGATCGCTCGGTTTTCTAGGACAGCGCGGCGTGCGTTTTTTTCACATTGTTTTTGGTTGCTTTATTCGGTTTTTGTTTATACACGGTACAATATGCGTCAAAACAGATTAACCAAGTTACCTATGTTTAAGTTTAAACAAATAACGGAAACTATTGTTCTTAATTAATTGTGTTTGACCGGACGTTATACTTTTTCCGTATTTGAAGGGCCCTCGATGTGCCGTCATACTGTTTGCTTTGGAAAGCATCGGAAATCTTTCTGCGGTAACATAAAACTTGCAAAAGAGTATGCTATATTGTTTTAATAAGTTATTGCGAAATATTCAACGCAGTATTATTTAACAGAATACATGTTGAACAAATCTTACTTAACCAAAGGAATATTGTGGCGTGTTCTTATAAAACTGGGCAAAATGCTTGTGCGTAAATTGTCATCCCAGATTAGCCTGTGCAGTCCGCAGTGGCTAATCAGGGACGACAATTTCCGCTTTTATGGATTTTTTCTTTTAAATAATGTCTCTTCTTGGCAAAAATCCAGTTTAGACGGAAAGTGTCGTCCCGGATTAGCCTGTGCGGACTGCACAGGCTAATCTGGGATGACACTTTACGCACAAGCATTTTGCCCAGTTTTCTCAGAACACGCCACTATTATGCGTTTAAATACTGGACGTATGCTGGACGCATATGATCTGGTAGATTCGGGCCCGAGCCTCGCTTTAACCTCAAATCAGCACATATATCAGGAAATGATAGCTCTGGGAGGGACAGTAGGTCGATAGACAAAGCGACACAAATAGGATATTCTTTGAAAGTGCCAAGTAAGGAATAGAAAATAAAGAGGCCAATAAATCACATGAAATGTAATATGGCTATAAAACTCCGGATTGGCTCTGATATCCCGGTGCATTTGTTAAAGCGTAATGTACAACTTAGCATAAAGTCAAACATTTGTTTGTTATGATTAAACTATGCTAAATATTGTTATGGCTGTGTTTGAAAGAGTCTAAGGTTGTTCTGAATAATTCCTAAATGGGAATTCGCTTGAAAAAGGATACGTGAACCAAGTTATTTACTATAAGTACGACACAGGGATTTACAAGATCGCGAGTAATATGTTTAACAGAATAGGCACATTGGCCCAATTTAAATGCACGAATCACATGAATCTGTTATCTTAGACACAATAAATGGTGTACATTTATCTTTACAACTTCCTAAACTATGATAAAATGAGCCTCGTCGTGCGGAAATGGATGTTATGCCATAAGCGGCCAGCGTAGCTCCAGAGCAGCCCACGGTGTCGCGGAGTCAGGAGCTACCCCGTCCGCTATTAAGTCACGAAAGGTTTCGTAGTCTCATTAGCGGACAGGGTCAACAATGGCGGACTTCTGCAAGCTGCCGAAAGAAGAACAGTACCGAACATTCCGATTATTTGGTTGCGGTTTTAGCGGTTACACACTCTTCCGAATTTGTAATGATTTTTGTGGCTTCTTTTGTCATATTGATACACTTGGCTACACTGGCCGCATATGGCATTAGATCCGTTTCCGCATGGCGCGGCTAATATTTCCTTTAAATATGTAGGCCTGCCTTTGATAGATTATTTGGGGAAGGCCCGCTTTTTCATAACCACAACTATGCGCATGATTTATACAGTTATTCGGAACAATATCGACCTATTGTCAATAACGATCCGTTTGTATACAAAAAATATATATTAATTGACAGTGCAAGTCTTGCTGTACAGTTTGTCAGATCAATTTTATATTCAACATTATATACACAAAGCATATTGCCTGACTTAAAATATAAGGCTGAGTAAGAACCAGCTCTAGTAGTTAATACGGAAGTTACGTAATTAGTTCAAATTATAAAACGGAAGAAATACCCTTTCATGTTATACCAAGTAAAATGAACTCTGAGCGGACGGAATCCAATATTTTCAATATTTGTCATGTAGTTCATGAGTATAACATAATTTAAACTATTTGTGGATTTATTTATGTACCCTTCATAACGCTCATTCGTCTCCACGTGCCAGCCAGATTCATCCCGCACATGTCCTGCCTTGAAGTTCATTGACAGATGTACCGTCAGGGTTTTCATTTTCAGTAAACACATTGCACCTGTTAACCCATTTATGCCTAGCGTCTAGAATAAAAGACCAATTTAGAAGGATGGGAGAGTCCACTGGGCATAAATGGGTTAATAGTCAATGTCACGACTGCAACATCCAATGCGAGTGCACTGCAAAATAGATTGATTGAAATGAAACAGTTTACAGTTTTAGTTTGTTTGCTAAAACAATGAGTAAATGAATATACTAATACATAAAATCCAAGCAAAGCAAGCATAATACAAACATACAAGACCGTGGGTTGGATCATTGACCAAGACATAAGTTTTTGATAGCTGTCGCAGCAGGCAAAACATTGGAGGCGGGGTGAGACAGTGTTTCGCAACCGGCAACAGACGACAACATTATTCACTCCTTTATGGTGTCGTGTTTATATTTCCATGGCAATCTTTCTTGTAGCCGGGTGTCTATGTATCAAGTATTTTTGTTAATTTCCTAAATATAATTATATTTACGCCAAAAGAAAAACACGTGGTGCATCACACCAATCTAACATTTCCCTCTGTGCACGTGGATGATAGATGACGAATGCGAGAGCAAGAAAATGCTTGCCATTATAATTTAAAATGGTATACCATAGAGAAGCCACACACTAGGATAATATTATCCATGTGTTGTTTAAAAAAAAAAGACCTTCGCCAACGCCCAGGTCACCGAAGATCTATTTTCGGACCAGTTCCTGAGAAGAAGGTAAATATCGCAATAAAATATATAACTCGATGACATTTGTTATCACAAATCAACAAAACATGGACGGTTTACAGGGAAAATCTGATCTATTCTCTATGAACGTTTATTGGAAACAAAATTTGTTGGGAGAGGAAGTAACGTGGCCGTCTCTATCTGTCTTATTGTGTACTTATTCCAACTACGCCTTCCTTTTATATGAGTGGAGAGTATCCTTGAAGATGTTGAAATCATTGACAACCACAGCTATGCTCATGATGTTGATTCGGTTTCTATACTGATAATATACTGCGCGTCATGTTAAGTATGCAGAACAATATGGCTATACGTTCAAAACTATTCGCTTATGTAAAACATATTCGCAATAAATTTCCAGGAAATTACATTTTGTGAATATGTAGGGTGTTAATTAGTTCATCTACGTCTAACACAGGATAGCATAATCACTCTAATTATAATAATTCATGCCACTGTGTCAACCTATATTTTGTAACCCCATTTTGGTGGTCTTAAAGAATACAGTTTTGCTGACAAAACATCTATCACATTATCCGTGTATTATGTCTTCAGATTCACATTGCATAGAATATCATTGGTTTATTAGTATTAATACTAATCTTGGAATGGTAAAAATGTTATGCCTCGCTTTTAAATAGATTAATTCCGTAAATAATTGTTGGATTAATTAGGACAGATTCTTGGCATATCATCTTCTGTCCTGGATGAAGTTCAGGTTGAGACAATCAGCTGATTATAAAAGAAATGCAATCTACGTTGAGCTTAAATTGCTGTGGATATCATTGCCACTGCTAATTTAGTTTTGAAACTATTTTCAATGCTGCTTTTGTTGGTCTTCTTGCACACGTTTGTTTCACTCACGAATCTTGTAAATAACGTCACAAAGATCACACACTATCACAGTTTCGTTTATTTTGTACATTTATGGTTAATGTTCAGACTGCATGTAGTGTTAATATACGGATGTGATAAAACAAATTATGCCCTATATACCCCACATACTAGTACCCACCCACCCCTTCCTACCACCCGTATCTTTTTCATATTCAGTAATTATAACGGATCTCCAACTGACATGACCACTGACTGGTTTCACGTTTCACCCTCAGACTAACATGACCACTGACTGGTTTCACGTTTCACGCATGATTTGGTTTGAATATCAGACCTTAAAGCCCCAATCCACCTAAAATAAGTTATTGTATTTTAAACGGGCACGATTTCGAATGAAAGTAAATGAAGTTTCCTTCACTGAAAACTATTTACTTTGGAGAAAATGTGTATTTTTGATACGTGCAAATACAGGAATAGCCAATAAAGAGGCCAATATATCGATATATAGTATATTGCTATAAGACAGCGAGTTTGCTCAGGTAGTCGGATGCATTGTAAATGCGAAGTATTTTACTCAGCAAACACTATTTATTTATAATTAAATTATGTTTATTATTGTTTTGGCAGTGTTTGCAAACGTCTAAGATTGTTCTGAAAAATACTTAAATGGACATTTGCTTGAAAACGTTTATATGAGCTTCGCTATATATTATTAATATGGCAAATAGTGAGTTTAAGAGAATAAGCCCCTTGTGTAATTTTAGATGCACACATTAAGTGACGATAACATATTTTGACGCACTCAATGGTGTACCCACAACCGCATGCATTCCACTTATGATCAAGACACTTCTCCGTTATCTGTGTCTTTGCATTCGATAAGGAAAGGCTCGCCTGTTTTTATGCCGTTATTAAATAGATGTGGAAATCATGTGCGACAAAAACTATTCAAATGATGTTTATACAGTGTCTGTTCTGACAACGTACTTGTCGTATTTGTAACAGACTGCATCCGGAGCCGTCTATCTATAAATTCAATAACATGAAATATGAAATATGCATGCAATGTAGTTCAAGGTTGTTATACTTTTGTAAATACATAAGACATTAATTCGTTGATCAATGCCACACACAGTGCAACTAAGCACTCAAAGTATACAAGTTCCAGTTCCTGGGCAGAAGGTAAATATCGAAATAAAATAAATAACTCAATGACATTTTTTTATCACAAATCAACAAAACCTGGACGGTTAACGAGGAAAGTCAGAAAATCAGATCTATTAACGTTAACGTAAATTGGAAACATTTATTTTCATGCCTTTTTTTCCGGACAACTTGAATAATATATTTTGTTTTCGAGAAGAAGTAATGTGTCCGCCTCTATCTGTCTGTTCCGGTATTTTATCTCTGCACACATCCGGCTATCCTCGTGTATCGGTTTTCGTAGACCGCTCCATTGAAATACCTATCCCGATTATCAGTGATCATTTCGGACGTTGTTTGAGTCGACTATAATCGTAGAAACACCCCAATTCACACCAAGTGACGTAATTTTTGCTGTAAAGGGTTCCGCTCCAAGGGTGTTTGGGTGTGGTACTTAGTTCCCGTGGAAACCTGGCGCGAATGAAAACGCTTGTTTTATAATATCCAGTAACCTCTGACGTAATGTGGTTGTGGTTTCGAATTACTGATAATATCTTCGGCGGTAACATACCGCATATTTATTTCCCGTTTTTCCCCAATCCGTCAATAGGACAGGCGAGGGTTTTCTCTCTATTGAACTGCAGCTGAATATTGAAAGCGTGCGTTAATTCAGGACCCGTAATAAGCTATCTGCTCGGAGACCTCGGTGCAAAGGTCCAACTTGGGCTCGATGTTAAAATTTAAAAACTTAAAATTTCTGAATATTTGAAAGTACCTCGCGCTTATCGGGAAGCATAATACTTTATAAGTTCATCAAATAATTCGTCTCCTTTATCAAATGAAATACTATGCGCAGAGTATGTATTTGATGGACCTCCCGGTGGGTCCACATTTTGTTGTTATGCTGGTGCATCAGACAATGTCCGTGCTGGAGGTTATCTACCAAATATAATTATTGCTAAATAATCGCCATAATAAAAACGAGGTAACCAAGCAAATCTTATGCTAATCCTCAAGGGCTATTTTTCCACGCTTTGGATTAACATGCAGCAATAAAACATGCCGCATTGACCAATACAAGATTATAAACCCATCATGTCCTAAAGTGTACAGGCATTAAATTGTGATTCGCCCGCAAGATGTTGAAATATCGCGGGTTTACCAGTTTGACTTTGTGGTTCTGGGTCACGCCAACAGATGCATTGCAATATAAAACCTTTCTGCATGTATACATCAATTTCGGAGTGAGCAGCCCCGTTAAGTTTTGATATAACAATGCTATGACCGTACAAGGGTTTTTAACAATATACAAATGTCTGTTTCAACCATCTAGAAGAAGGCCAAATTTGCCGACGATGCGAGTTTTTTTTCTAATTTTAAGTTGTTGATCTTGCCAAGAAAATACAAACGAGCATATGATCAAAATAGAAAAACAGCAATCTCAACGCTTTACCCCGTTTTTAAGCCATCACTGGTTACATGTTACACAGGTTCTTGTATGAGGAGAGACATTATTAATAACATCTATTAGTTTTTTAATTAAGGCAAATGATCAGTTGCCTTTACATTACAGGTCAATAATACATAGCGGAATTCATTATTTTAAATATAACACGACTACAACACATACTGCCTTTTCGTTGATTGTGTTTTGTTTTTCGTGCACATTTAACGTGTTCAGGGTTTAGACCTAAACATTCACAATGTATCTACTAGATGTATCTAGACAAACAAATCGGAAAATAAATGTGTCCTAATTTTTTCGCGCGCTGCCACCATGCAAGGAGGTTTTAAATATGGAATAATAACTCAACGCGGAGACATTCCCAGCTCCCACAAGACAATCAGTAGATGTTAGGGAGTGTACGAATCATGACTGGCAGAAAAAGAACAAAACTGCTGGCAACAAGAGTTATTTAATATTCAATTAACGACACACCGGGACTTTCAATGAACATTATGCATGGGTAGGCTGTCTATATTAATCGTTCTGGTGTTCATTTGACAACCAATGGGAGCGGCAAAACGTTTTCTATTAATCAAAGATGATTGCAGTAATGCGTTAATCTACTGGGTATTTGTATTTAACGAATGGAATTTTATGTGGACAACCGCAAAATAGAAATTATAAATTTCTACGCTGTCGGTTTCTTTATACTTTCAACAAATTAATGCAGACATACTATTTTATGATTGACCATAAGAATCATAACAGTCAGGGATAAACATTTATAAGTGTTATTAATTTCAAGTAATTATTGTGCGCTGGAGTATGTGTTTTGATTATTTCTGTTTCATTAAAAATGTTAATTGAAAACCACATTGAAAAAAGAAATATGGTTTCTTAATGTAAAATCTTTATGATGTTTATTGTTATTATTATTATTATTATTATTATTATTATTATTATTATTATTATTATCATCATTATTTTCATCATTATTATTATTTTTATTATTATTACATTTGAATGGTTGGTCAAATGTCATTTATGACATACTTTAGTCCATCTGTAAATTTGTGACATCCTTGTTACTTCTTTTTGATCGCTATAGCAATTAATATTTTCATATTTTCTGCTAAAAAAATAATTGATAATACACGTAGTTTGTGACGTAATGAGTCAAAATATTCAAAATATGGATGCTCGTTCAGTTTTGTTTTCTTTGAAGCTACTATCAACTGAACGAATATGTACCAGCCTGAGTCTGTTCTGAATGAAACAAGGTTGCGTGTCACACAACGATTCCACTATTGTCAGCGTTCCCGATTCATGCATGGGCGCGCGGCTAAATACTGTATACATTACTGTCGTCAGGCGAGAATATAACATTACATTTAATAGTTATTTTCTCCATTTTCAGATATAAATTCGTCGTTCTATGTTTAGCCTAAATACATGCTATTTTTATTGTGGTCAACAAATATCATATAAGTCCCAGAAATAGTCAATTATTTCCGTGTTCAAACGGTTTTGCTCAATGCCAGAATGTCAGGCTAGCTTTCTTTANTGCAGCTGAATATTGAAAGCGTGCGTTAATTCAGGACCCGTAATTAGCTATCTGCTCGGAGACCTCGGTGCAAAGGTCCAACTTGGGCTCAATGTTTAAATTTAAAAACTTAAAATTTCTGAATATTTGAAAGTACCTCGCGCTTATCGGAAAGCATAATACTTTATAAGTTCATCAAATAATTCGTCTCGTTTATCAAATGAAATACTATGCGCAGAGTACGTGGTTTCCCTATGATACACAATTTAAATTAGAATCGTTAGCATTTACATGCTCTCGCATTCCGCATGTTTCGTTTACATGATACATCACATGGTTTTCTGGTGGCGTCATGATCACGTTCTAATATCATGTACAGAAATTGAAATGAACACCAATTCTTGATACATGGACAGCCGGTTTCAAGAAAGATTGTGTTTGCATTGTAAAGACGACAACATCCATTTAGTCATTGTTTTCGCAAACAAACTACAACGGGACACTGTTCCATTTCATGACAATCTGTTTAGCAGTGCACTTGTACCGGATGTTGCAGTCGTGACCTTGAATACTAACAGGTGCAAAACTGTTTATTGAAAATGGCCTTGACATAACTAATGTCAATGAACTTCCAGACAGGAGATGTGTGGAATGAATTTGGTTTGTGCGTAGCGACTGATGAGCGTTAGGAAGGGTACATCAATTTATCCGCAAATAGTTTAAGTTATCTTATTTATTTTATACTTATGTACTGCAATGACACATCTTGCTAATCTTTGCCTAACGTTCGTGCAGAGTTGATTTTACCTGGCATAATAATATGAACGGGTTTTCTTCTTTCTTCATAATTTCAACTGATAACGTTATTTACGTATAAACTACTAGGGCTGGTGCATTTGTACTTACTCACGCCATCTTCTTCAAGCCAGGCAATATGCTTTATGCCTATCATGTTGAACATAATGTTACTATGACACACTGCACAGCAATACTAGCAATGTCTTAAAGATTAAAAAAAGTATATGATATATATTTATAGTTGCTTTTCAATGTATAAACCATGATAAGGAGCTTTTAATTGGCCGATAAGCAATGAGTGTGCGAAATTTATTTAGAACTACAGTCAGTTTATGATTATAAACAGTCAGAACATGGTAATAAACAGTCAGTACATGGTAATACACAGTCAGTACATGGTAATAGGCTGTCAGTACATGGTAATAAACTGTCAGTACATGGTAATAAAAAGGCAGTTCATGGTAATAAACTGTCAGTACATGGTAATAAACTGTCAGTACATGGTAATAAGCTGTCAGTACATGTTAATAAACTGTCAGTACATGGTAATAAACTGTCAGTACATGGTAATAGACAGTCATAACTTAATAACGAAGGATATCATGTAAATCTTATCTGAAGAAATATCTTTCAGACGGTATTCCAAGAATAAACACAACATCTACTTTGATATTAACTATTCAAAATGAAAATTTATGTGGCAGATTTATGTTAAATCATTCACAATCTTCATAAAAGTAACTTTCCGACGCTGGGATTTATAGCCTATACCTACAACCTCCGCCTTTGCCGCTTCTTGTGTTTCCGCTAAGAGCCGTTATAACGCACCAGCCGCGGTCTTGGAACGGACGCGGTCTTTCAAGTCGGAAGATATGAATACAATTAAATAATACAGCTTCATGTCAGATCCAACACTATCAAATGTTCAAATACCCGCTGATTCCCTTCTGGCATGCTTGGGATAACTAGAAGACTCGCGGCGCCAGATGTTGCCTTCGTGCCAGCTAACATTCCTCCGCTCTGCTGCCGAATGACGGCTGCGTACCGCGGCCGCGGGCGGCGCCAGTTGGGAGAACCGTGCCGGCAACTTCCGTGATCTGGTTACTTCCGGTCCGACTGCCTTTTTGTGAATCATTAACATTCCTATACATTTCGTTATGATAATGCGTCTTGACCAAAATGTAAAAACACAGAATAAAACCAATGAATTGCAATCTATTTATAAACCAATTTAGCTTGAATTATATTGTATATTTATTTTTACTTTCTTTATAAATTATCTGAAGTCAACGATGAAATAAGTTTACATTGTTTTATCATCAAAAGTTTATACAACATGGGTTTCTTCCATTATTTGAGTGCTTACTTAGTAATTTGTTATTTACAAAAACTTAAGTACCTTGAAGCAAAACGCTGATTTTTTATACACACGGATTGTATGTCGATATTTTCCTGGATACTAATCATTCGCCCAGCCTATGATATCACAACAGGCACTTTACAAACATCATGAGCATAGTTGTGGTCGTAAAATGCGAGCTTTTCCCAAATGATCGAACGAAGGCAGACGTACATGTTTTAAAAATATTTAAATCGCGTGATTGTGCCATATGGGACCAATTTAGCTCCAGACCAATCTGCGCATCCGCACGTCTGGAGTTACCCTGTCCGTTAAGGAGACCACAGAACATTGCGTGTCTTTAGAACGGATATGCTAGCTCGTGACCAGAGCGCGACTTCGCGGGTCATTTTCGCATGACGCGGCTCGTATTGTCTTGATAATAATTTAGGAAGTTTTAAGGAGTATAGGTACATCAGGTATACCGTCTTAGATAACAGCGTCGCACGATACGTGTATCTTAAATTGGATAATGTGCCTATTCTGTTGAACTCGGTGAGATGTATATACTCGCGAGCTTTTATACACCGTATGTCATATAAATAACTTGACCCACATATACTTTTTTTCAAGCGAATACACATTAAAGTACTTTTCAGAACAACATTAGACAGTTTCAAAACAGCCAAAACAATAATAAGCATAATTTTATTATAAAAAAAAGACGGGTTTGACGTTATGCTGAGTTTTACATTACGCTTTAACAAATGAACCGGCCTATCAGAGACGACCCGCTGTTTTATAGCCATATTACATATCCTGTGATTAATTGGCCTATTTATTTAATATGGCTATTTTGGTCGCTGGGTCTATCGACCTACTGTATCCCCACAGTTCTCGTTCCCTGATATATGTCCTTATTTTAGGTTAAAGCAAAAATCATATCATATCATTTGCGCTTATCATACGTCCAGTATTTGAACACCTAATAGTACTTTGGTTATGAAAGATTTTTCAACATGTATTCCGCTAAAATATTGCAATGTTTATTTCGCCATAACTTATTGATAAAATATAGAATAATCTTTGGCTAGTTTTTATATTCACGCAGAAAGCTTTTTAATTTAAACAATATGACGTCACATCGAGTGCACTTGAGATGTGCAAACATTATGACATCACATCGAATGCACTTAAGATGGGCAACCATTATGACGTCACATCGAGTGCTCTTGCGATGGGAAAACATTATGACGTCACATCGAGGGCTTTTGGGATGGACAAACATTATAACATCACATCGAGTGCTTTTGGGATGGGAAACCATTATGACGTCACATCGAGTGCTCTTGCGATGGCAAACATTATGACGTGACATCGAGTGTTCTTGGGATTGGCAAACATTATGACGTCACATCGAGTGTTCTTGGGATTGACACATATTATGACGTCACATCGAGTGCTCTTGGGAAGGGCAAACATTATGGCGTGACATCGAGTGCTCTTGGGATGGGCAAACATTATGAC
>VMBQ01012308.1:0-16635 GCA_007657795.1 Dreissena rostriformis | reverse complement strand
TAGTTTAATGTTACCATGATTAGAAATTTAACTTAGATTGGATAAATCAGTGAACTGTTATGGTCCAGTGTACAAGTATACGATAATTTAATGGGTCATGCATTGAAATGAACATATAACGTGTACATTAAGGGCGTATACAGAGAGTTACACAGAGACAAGTTGATAAGTTTTAGAATTTTGCTAGAACCCTTTTGTTTAAAATGTGATTGCCACAGATATCTTCCAACTTATCCATGACTTAAATTAATAATTTATTTATATAAATGAACGTTCAAATTTGCCCGCGTATATCATATTTATTTTGAGTCTGATCATTAGAACTTATTTTATGCAAGAAACATAAACCGCAGTTAACGTAGTTGGAAACATATAGAATACCATACTACATGAAACCCAACTCGAGGAATCATATACATGTTTTTAAGTATTTGCAACATACATCATTGCATATCTTTAGTAATGGACAACTTTCTCAAGATATTGTTGGATTGTACGATATAATTTGATTTCAAATAATTATCTACGCCGCATTGCTGATACTTGGATGATAACATGCGTTCTGCATTTTGTGTCATCATGTCGTTGTTAAGCATGTAGAAACTTTGGTAGCGGTTCATACTATATGCATTATACGAAAGTCTATTTAAATGCAAACATAAATTTATCAAAAACTGTCAGCAAATAAAAAAAATGGCATATAAATAAGAACTATTATTACACAATTATAAATTTTATATCGATTCATATCATCAAATCAGCTGTCGTCATTACGTACCACGTGACCGTCTTATCTATTTAGTATGGGACGGTCAGAGTGTTTTCGAAAATTTCCCAGTCTACTCCGAAAATATCAATCGCGAAACATCGATCTTATCCTCACGCTGTTGAAATAAGACATGTTACTAATATCCATATAAAAACTTGTTAATTTTCTCCGTTGACTTCTTTCTGGAGAAACACTGAGATTACAGCTATCGACTCACGACGTCATGAAATGACCTGAGCGCTCACGCTCTGTCGCGGACCTACAAACTTGAATAATCCAAATAAATCAACGAATATTATATATATATATATATATATAGGTTCGACTCGCCTATTGGAACTTCTAATATGGTCCGTCAGATTTGTACTCAAGCAAATATATGACCGTATTGTTTGAAACGCTTTAAAATAAACTAATAATATAGCTATAATGTGTTATGCGTCAAATCGTACATTATACCATAGCTGAGAGATATTTTGAAACAATATTACACAAAGTACAATTTCTTTATGTTACGTTTGATAATGCAAGTATCATGTCACGTGTAATCATGCATATTGTTAATGTGTTAAAAAGTGTATTTTTGTCCATTGTGTAGGAACATGCCTAGAACCTCTTCAATAATTTGATTGATCAGTGTGAACATAAAACAGGACATAGTTCAAAGTGTTTGTTTACTTCCTTCCTAAGACAAAGTAAATAATTTTATTTTCCATCTATTTGAACACATCGTCAGATGCTAACGTGATATAGCGCCGATAGAGTGGTGCTTAAGTGTGCAATATGGTTCAATAACTATGCCAGTTAATCCCAGACAATGACACGGATATTTGCAAAAACTAGAGTAGACACGTCCATCTCAACAGCTTGTTTTAACTTAAGAAAAAATAAACATTGTATATATAGTTACCTTTTGGTAAGTTCGTGTCACCTTAATAAAGCAACACAGGGTCGATATGTTCCAGACGAATTGCGCATTTCAGGTAACACTTTTTTTCATGGATAAACAATGCAGGAAATAAATTCAGGGTGTGGTCGAACGGCCGCGGCCTGACAGTCACTTGATATGTTTTATGGTTTGATTTATTCATTATACAAACGACATACAGCCCATGGGTATACATGTTCAAAACATAGTTACACATATAAAGGCATGAAATGTGATCAGTATTGAATTTCATAAGTTGTTAAATAAAGTATCAATACATTAATAGGTCTAGGACAATTGGATTACAGCATTTAGAATTTATTAAGCAATGTTATAACGATTACATAAAAAACAACAAAGACGAATCTACAAGATTCATGCGAGAAGTCATTTGCATAATACATTATGCACAATATATCATTATAATATGTATAAAGGTTTCTTTTAATAAATGCACTATTTACTAACACGGCTAAGTTTATATCGGCGCCTGTATTAGCAGATTGCATTAATTCAATACAAAATAAGTAAAAGAGTTCATACAGTTCAAAGAAATGAGTCTCATATGGTGAAAACCGTTCACACGTCTTTTGTAGTAGACATTGGAAGACATCTACACGCATCTACTTAATAACAATGTGCAAACATTGCGGAAATAAGAGCTGACTTGTTTTATTATATTGTACTATGTATTGAATGAACTGTACATCAAATGCTAACTCATGGTTCAAATCGAGTCAAAGTCTGATCAAACATCATAGCCAACCATGTTCTGGCAACGCCTAATCATGGTCAAACTTGATTTAATGTGTACATCACGCAGAGTTACTAAGCCTAAAACGACAGTCTGAAACTGGAAAGTGGTTTCACAATTATCGCTTTTAATGCCGTCCACATACGATACTCGCAAACTTCTTCAATGTTCATCCAGACGCCTTTGCATTACATGAAACTGTCAAACACATAAGCGGTACACGTATAAACATGATGAGAACTATCTGAGAAATTAGCTTATTTAAATATAAACACATTTCTAGTAGGTTTCTGGGAAGCTGAGAACATGTGCTTTAATATCTTTCCTCTGACACCGAAATAAGTTTCTTCGCATACAAGCCATTATGTGGAAAAAAAACAATGTCAAAACAGTAGTAAAATCGTCATCAATATAATCGTCTAAAATAGTCCCAAAGTTAATACCTGCTATTTAGGTATCCGAACGGTTCGTTGGATGCTAATAAATTGTGTGTGCATTGGAGTTCATTTGTCCAATACAGGATAAAATGGGCAAATGGATTGATGCTGTTTGCTCATTTATTTCATTTAATCCCATGCAAAACTTATTAACTACAATGTTCTAAATCACCTTATACATATTAATACAAACTGTCACAATAAAATAGTGATATGAAAAATAAGCTCATTCTGGTGGGAAACACGGCATTATTTTACAATATTGCAAGACAACATTGTTCGCCAAATACATAAATCACCAAACGATAGCTAACACTTTAATTCATAATAAAACCGTAAATCTATCATCCATTGATACGAATTGTACGCTTTCCTTGGGACATTATGTGCGTCTTATTGTATTCTACTGTTTTATGGGTAATGTATTTATATTGAGCTTGCGTGATATATAGCAAAACAAAGAAGACTGACCTCGTTCATTGTGTAGATACTTTAAAACACTGTTAGCGAATCCAGTGTTTTTCATCTGACCAAGATGTAGTAAACTCTAGTATAGCAAATGTCTTATCTGACCTCGTTCATTGTGTAGATACCTTAAACCACTGTTAGCGAATCCAGTGTTTTTCATCTGACCAAGATGTAGTAAACTCTAGTATAGCAAATGTCTTATCTGACCTCGTTCATTGTGTAGATACTTTAAACCACTGTAAGCGAATCCAGTGTTTTTCATCTGACCAAGATGTAGTAAACTCTAGTATAGCAAATGTCTTATCTGACCTCGTTCATTGTGTAGATACTTTAAACCACTGTAAGCGAATCCAGTGTTTTTCATCTGACCAAGATGTAGTAAACTCTAGTATAGCAAATGTCTTATCTGACCTCGTTCATTGTGTAGATACTTTAAACCACTGTAAGCGAATCCAGTGTTTTTCATCTGACCAAGATGTAGTAAACTCTAGTATAGCAAATGTCTTATCTGACCTCGTTCATTGTGTAGATACTTTAAACCACTGTAAGCGAATCCAGTGTTTTTCATCTGACCAAGATGTAGTAAACTCTAGTATAGCAAATGTCTTATCCGACCTCGTTCATTGTGTAGNAATAGAAAATCCTCATATCTGGGCCGCCGTTCATACGCTTGTTTCTTCTGCTGTGGTGCCGATGATGCGTGTTGGCTTCCTACCTTTATAGCAATATAAAGAAGTGAAACTCCAGCTGCTGGAGCAGTATTGAAATCTTATTACAAACAATTAGTTGGTCCTTTATTTATGGCAAGTGACCGATTGCCGAAACAGTACAAAACAGCACAATACAGCACAATACAAAACAACATTAACACAAATAAGAATAAAGCTGGGGTCACCGCCTTGGAACGGTCAATGCAACGCATTGGGGTATTTAAACCTGGTTATAGAGCGCTCAACCTCACACTTGGCCCAGCAATATTCATAATACATTTAAGTGTAAATAAAATTTAACGTCATAGCATTGTAACTCAAATTAAACAATAATAAAAGGGAATTAAAACGCATTCAATTTAATTTCTATTTTATTACTCAATTGTTGAAAGGAGACCAGATCAACAGAGTTACAACTTTTTGAGGCACGATGAAATGAAATTACTAACACGCATCAACTACATCCCTTACTCGCAATTTTCAGGGCATTTAGCTCCGATTAGAGACTATTACAGACTCCCATTTAAAGTGTAAATAATGAGCATGTCAAATGTGCTGACTTCTGTTGCGCTATTATGAAGAAAAATATATTCGGTATTGCTAACAATAATAGTTTATGTATTCATTGAAACCGCTATCACAGAGAGCACAACGAATGTCATAAACACAATTATTGTTTTAATAAACAAGACCATGAAACGATACCTGCTATGTATGTACAAATTGATATACACTACAACATCAAAACAATACATGTTACTATCTTGCCGGCACAGTGATATATTTCGGAGCAACGAATCCCTTTTGACGATGCGAAAGTTAAAATCGTCATTTTCCAAGAGATTATATTATATAGTAAACGAATTCGAATGCATCTCAAAATTTGTATCCGTCCTGACTATGGAAATATCGGAGGATCAAATAAAATTGGATATGACATCCATTTCATCTATTACCATATATATGCTGTCAAGAATTGTTCGTTTGTAATGTATTCATCCATTAACTCAATATTAAAAGGCTTATGTGAACTGATCGATATAAATTGTTTTTCATTTCTGCGCAACATATTCAACGGTCACTATTAATTGTCAATAGCATTAAACATAAAGTTCAGCAGTATAATGTATGCACCTAAAAGGAAGCAAATGCTTAATGATGGAGAATTCGTATTTCGTTTGTCTCACCTGTATTCCATAAATATAAGTTTGTCTTTCAGTAACTATTAATGTCTCCTTCCCCCCCCCCACATGATCGTCTCTTGCCAGGCGTATTGGATGTGTGGTTTGTAGTTTATAGCTACCAACATCAGTTCTTTCAAACTTGATAATACAGCAAGTTTCAAGGCTGCCGTACACACGATCATTTGACTAGTTTTGGATACGTTTAATTTTTATTTTAGTTGTATCATTTATTGATAACTGCTTTCATTAATCATTTAGCAGAACTTGACAATAAATATGTCACAGAGGAATTCATTATACTTGTTTCCCTCGTTCAAATAAGTGTATACATACGCTAATGTTTAGTACATGGACACAGTATTTATGCAAGATATTAATAGATACAATTTACAGTCATTCATCGGTATGTACGTGGTTATCGGAATAGAATACTTAAAATATGTACATAAAATTACAAAGTATTGCATAGAATGTTATCAAAGCAATACACTTATGTTTGAGCAACTTGCATTTCCACTCTTATAGTGTTTGTAATACCAACACTACTATTGAATTAATCGTCAGCAAAATAATGGAAAAAACATTGGACAACGTGAATAAGGTTCAGTTATGATATGTTAATATGTCTACGATAATATAAATCATTGTAAATTTCTATTGATTGAAATCTAAAGTTATAAGATTCAAAGATGCGAAGAAATGTGGCTTTTCCAGGAATTATTTCATTTTGGTGATCAATTGGATATTAACTGTCTTTAATCTGCTAGTGTTTCAAGGCATAGTTTTCCTTTCCTGCTAAGTTATGTCAGACATAAGTTCACTTTGGTATAATTGAAATTAAACTATTATCTTAAAACGTTATTTTAAACACACATTGATTCCCTATGCGTATGACGAGCTTTTAATTTGTACAGTTAATTCTGTATGTGTATTGTGTTCAATAAAAGTAAACTGTATGAAATAATAATGACTCCTTTGTTCAGGGTTAATTAAGTGGGGACAGTGGTCTAGTGGTAGGATGCTGGTCTAGAGATCGAAAGGTCCCTGGTTCGAATCCCGCTCAGGGCACTGGATTTTTCTGAGCAAAAAAATAATCCCACGCTTGCTCCTCTCCCCAGGTGTATAAATGGGTACCTGTGAGGGAAATAAGCCAATGTGCTGTGGCTGCAAACTGCTCCGAATGTAAACTGACGACCTGTATCCCAGTGATCGGGGGGTAAATGTCAAAGTCGATTGAATACTTATAGTAATCAGACTATTAACGTATGCCTTTACCTTTATACATATTGCACTGGATGCATTTGCAGTTCTATACACAATCTTTGACACAATCAATAAATCAAAGCAGAAAAAAATATGCACATGTTTGCCCATGCTTATCTCACACGGCGTAAAATAACATTATGAAAAATAATATACATAAAATAAAAGCAATAAAGGGAACGTTCACTATTTAGAAATAAAAAAAATATGGTCTTATTTCAGATACACATTGTAAAGAGCTTGCATCGAATGGCAAAAGTTTACATATGATTTCATGTACTTTTCCGTCCCAAACATTATTGTATAAAGATGTATCTGACAAAGAAGAAATAGCAGTTTGCTTCTTCGGAATTTTTCTCATATTGTTTTTAAATGAATAATCTTGGTTCGTCGACAAACCAAATGTGACCAAATGCTGAATTGATCATAATTCTTAACAAAGGAATCCTTAAGTATTGCATATTTGGTTTCGTACGAACGACATTTAAAGTGTACCGATAATAAGGTCGCAGTGACAATGTTCACTAAGAAGCATGCTTAAAACAATTCGAAATCTGACAGATACATTGTCGGATCGCGATTGGCAATTAGTAAAATAGCATGACCAATGCAGATTACTGTCAGTCAAGTGGTGATGGAGACATGATTAATGTTCGTGCCGAGAATACTATGTTATACAAATGGCAAACAGTTTGTGAGAATAACAAATATAATTTTTTGAGGTTGATGTATTTTATTTTATTTCAAGTTGCAAAATGCCTATCACACTCGATTGCTAGCAAGGGTCGTTAAACAGGTAAATAAAATAATTATAATTAAAAACATTAACTTTTTAACCGGCGATACATTCAGAGTATTTCATAATATATTTATTGTTGGTGTTTGACAACAGCATGTTGGACAATGTGTTAACACGAAGTTAATGCTTTATAACTTAACCTAATTAAGTAGTAACGTACTATGCAAAATTAATATGTGCTCGTGTTGGCAAACGTTTGAATGTAATGGTAAACATAATTTATCCATTAATCTTCGGGCAGTGTTTATATATTTAAACATAATTATTTTGCAATGAAAGAAACAACATCACTTCTATCTTAGTGTGTGCATACTCTGCAATTAGAGGGTATACTGTTAACTCGAAAAATTGGTCTCTTATCTACTTCCGTTTATGTGTTTTGTAGACTCATAGACGATTAAACAATGGATTAAAAAGGAAAGAAGCCGCTCAACATATGTTAGAGTGTTAATGTAAGAAACCACACCAATAACGCGCATTATAAATGCCCTCCGATTGCTCCGAAGCATAATTAAAACTGTCACCATAGGTGTTTTGTCAATTATTCGATTGTTTTCATGTTCGATCTGCATTCGTATAAGCATTCTTAGCATAATTATAACATGCAGTGTTTTTTTCTCCCAGTCAATCTGAAAAACAATAACCCATTTTTGACGATTTTTTGTTAAACGTGTTAAACGAGTTATGAATGATTGTGAAATGATCTGTCTGATATCGTTCCCTAGGCGATGACATTGTTGTTGAATAAACTATTATGATTTATTTACAGAGAATGCGCCTTTCTCATTCCATCCATTGATATATTGATACCCCTCATGGGACTGAACATTAACTCGCAATCAACATATAAACTTGGTTGTTATAACCTGAATTGTGTAATATCCCTTAATGCTACTAAACATACTAAACCCCAAACGGTTTTGTTAATGTTTAGTGATGAAGTCTTGACAACTATCAAGTAAATAATTCCGTATCTATTTATCTTAGCTTTAGAATGAACTACTTTTTAAAACTTCAAATCATTTGTATTCATCAAAAGCTTACTTCAACTCTCGGTGTTTCAAAATTATCTTACAAGTAAAAACATGTAATGGTCACTTGAAGTATGCTTGCAGACAGATGTATCTGGCAAAGAATACATATTCTGCTTCTTCTGAATTTCTTTCGATTTTTTTTTTAAATAAAATAATTTATATCCGTCGACAAAAATACTGCAAAACATTAAAACAAAATAAAAAATATCATGATTCTTAATATAGTTATGATTCAGTAATTAATACAAATTTGAATTCGTACACAGGTCAATTGAAGTGTAAAGATAATAACATCGCAGTGAAGATTTTCACTCAAAAGCATGCTTAACATACTTCGTAAACTGAAAGATAATCACGCGATTGACTATGTGTAAAAAAGCACGACCATTGCAGCTAACTGTCAATCAAATTACACTAGAGGTGATGGAGACATGATTAATGTTCGTGCCGAGAATACTATTAAAAGCTAATGTCAAAAAGTTCATGAGCACTACAAAAATTCAATCTTTGGAGGTTAAAGTATTTTATCTTCTGTCAAGAGGTCAAATGTCTACCGCACTCAATTTCTAGCAAGGATCGTAAAATACAAATACACTCATTTAAAACAACACCTTTTAAACAGGCGATACAGTTTGATTGTTTGAAATTATATTTATTTTAAACGGTCATACACAAATAAACTAACACGTAGAAACCAATTGCGTTACGGAAATAAATACAGCGTATTTCACTTTTTATTACAATTATGACATTGCGTGTCAGTCGAAATACAACGTCTATTACGAAATCGAAAGGATGCCATAATGAACCGACCGTTACATAACTATGAAAATAACTCTTTTGATAGATTGTACGCAACCGAGATATTACCAATATGGACCCATTAATGCTAAGCTTCCTTTAATTGGATGCTAAAAATAACCAACTACTATCTACACTAGAGGACATCAATCGTTTACAGAAATACTTAACCAAATCATGTTTAAATGTGAAAACACAAGTATAAGGAGGTGAGTTTAAGTTTATTTTCTATACAAATATGTGAGTATAATTCAGGTCTAATTTGATTTTAACACAGTTGCATTGCTATTATGTTTTACAATATGTTTATATGTATGTGTGTTCAAATGACTCCTATCTGAATAATTCGTTTATGGCGCATCCCGAATTTTCTATGAATGGGTGGTGTAACACGTTTTACATGTTTTACTTTATTCTGTATATAGGTTTTTAATTAATATCTGTAAATATTTAACGGTTTATAACAACTCGTGAACCAATGTGTTTGTTTTGTAATTTTTATATTTTCATTGTTAATTGGCACACACATATCCTCTAATAACGATAACAAAAAATCTACACGAAGTACTGTATAAATTGAAAGATGACAACTTTGAAAGAGCGGCTTATTTATATCACAACAACATGACACATATATAACATACGGAGTATGGATAATATCAAATCGATTGCTGAGGTTTTTGCTTTGTATTCAAGATTTTCTTTAGTTCCAGATACGGTCATAACCAATTTGTCGGAGTCGTCCGGAATCGAAAGCCATTCGAAATGGAACTACTCTAAGCATAATACATGAAGTAAAGACCTCCCTTTAGTCTAATAGGCGTTTGCTCTCACGGACAGACGTATTCTTATAATAATCTCTGCTATAGGAAACAATTGCGCCAAAAAACTGCCGTCCATAAAAATTATCCAATCACATACCGAAAAGCCCCAGTCACTGTTTAAGAATTGTTATCTATAAAGATTGTGTTCGATTCTCGTATAGTGGTTTTATTATTATAATAGTATGAGATATTTAATTGACTGCATGTGATACATTCTTGTGATTACAACCAAGCATTCGTGCTTCTATTATATTTGTCTGATATATAAATAAGGCCTTAATTCAGTCTAAAATAATTATCCAATTATGAAAAGCATAATTATGGTGTCGAACTTTGCAATCGAGTAGCCATGCGTCTTATTAAAGTATATGACTTAGTAATTGTACTAAATTTTTCAGTTATATACCTATCTCTTTAGTCTAAAAAATCGAACATAATCTTTTTGCAGTATTAAGATTTTGCTAATCATGTTTTTTTCTCTGATATTTATGAACGTGTTTGTCACATAACGGTAATTTACACAATTCGACGTGCTGTTTGAGGCTATGCTTCTTCAATTTTTTTTAAATATAATTTTCTGGTATTCTTACGCAAAACCGTGTACAGAAAAAGTATAATGTTGAATACGTAAACAAATGGTTCATGTTGTATGGTTACATAAGTATCGTTCCCTTCTGTACTTTGGTTCAAATAACGAATAGCGTCAATTAAATTCGGCTTGTCGCAAGGTTTATGTCCACAACAATGGGTGACATTTATGACAAACTATTTTTTTTCGATTGTCTAACTTCTAAACACTGTGCAATCGTAAATAAGATCCTGTGTCAACATATTTGCAAGTAGTGATTTTGTTCAATATAAGATAAAACAAACACTACAACCCTAAGTAACAGTCTTGGTAAACCGTTTACAAACTATCAACGCACGTAGATTTGGCGTTTAACTTTCATTTTGTTATGGAGGCAGACAGGGCATACACCACAGTACGACCAAATTATGAATATGCCATACGGTTTTATCACTGAAGCTTTGGCACAATTTCGATATCATACGTCAGCCATTGTTTATCGGACATTCAATTAGCAACATACTCTTCCATTCTGTTACAGACAATTATGTAGCATCATTGAAAACTATTGTGTGGCACCAGAGCTAATGCATTTGGTCTTGCTGCCAATGTTTCTGTTTACTTTGTTTAAGGACATAATACAAGCGGATGAAAAGTGAAATGGAACAATAGACCTTGATTTTACCTTATTATTTCAGTAAGGAAGAATGCAAGGGAATTCCAAAAAGACCGAATGTGACATATAATCCAGTGTGTTTGCATCGTGGAGATAGTGCTATTTGTTTACGAACAAATTCAGTTCTGCGTTAGATTACTCGTTTTTGAGTTGCATTAACTATGTATTTGAAAAGCTATTTTAACTTAGTAAATAATATATTATTAATAATATAACCGCGGGTTTTGATAATCAGAAATGTGGGCTTTAATAAATGTGTAAAACAGATCAGTTTTGGGTTTTTACATTTAATTAAGTTATTTGTTCATGCTATATGGTTAATGTTATATTTGTACTCAGATATAGAACAGACCATTACAATTTGTCCAAACTATTATAATAAGTGTTGTCATTTTTACATGACCCGCATAGAGGATGTAATTATAATGACTAATTTCAAGCATGTGGGCAGCGTGATTTGACTAGCAACGCATATATTTTAATACGTCCCTTAAGTCCAAAACCCTCCTTTATTATTTGTCAATGACTATTGTTTATTTGTTTCAACAATCTCATATAATAAAAACGCAACTTTGCCGCGTGTATGATTTACGTTTTTAAACATATGCTGTGTGAAAACAATGTTGTTAAACCCACATGCGTTATTACATGATTAAGTTTCAATCGTGGTGTTAAGGACATGAATCGCAAGAGATGTTTTCACTTAGAAGTTTATACACAACCGATTTTCTGTGCCATTTGACAGGGAATTTGTCGGAAGTAACAGGCAATGTGTAAGATAGCACGGCCAATGCAGAAAACTGCCAGTCAAGTTTCACTGAAGGTGATGGAGACATTATATGTGTTCGTGCTCAGAATGATATATAAGGCGAATATAAAACAGTTAGTCTTATATGCAAAAGCAAATCAAGGCAAGGAAGGTTAACAGTTGTTATAACACACAACAGCAGTGGAAATTGAAACAGACACATAACACACTAATAAATTGTGTGATCAACATTTGCAAATTCATTAATTTGTTAAGCAGTTGACATCTTGTAAAAACAATTTTGAAGCGTGTGTTGACATCATCCATATTGTATACTTCTTAAAATGTGTTCCGAAGTGAATACTAATATAATATATATGTATGGCGATGCTGATGTTCGTGAAATAAAATTAGCAGAAAGACAAGAAGAAAACAATTTGGCAAATTAGGACTCATATAAAACGGCTATGATTTTAATTTCTAGTATAGGGGCTTACTTTCATACGAAATATTTGTATCAAAGACAATAAGGCTGATTTTCCGGTTTGATGTGTAATATTTGTCCTGTTTTGTGCCATTTGAATCAAAGACCAGTGGTTAAGAATATCTGTCTTAATAATGTTTCTGAATTTGTGTTATCCCTTTATATTACGAAACTAAAAGCGCAAGAAACCATGCACAGCCTCTAATAATGCAGGAAACATGCAAACTATGAATGCAATCCATAACAGCCTTGTTAACTGTCAGCAAATTGGTAATGTAATACCGATGAATTATAATTGACGATTTTACATAACACCAAAGACAGTGTTTATGTATTTTAAGCATGCAATACTGATTATAAGAAGATGAATAAACTTTCTGACGAAGTGTTCTTAATCCCTAACAAAAAATGTATGCCAATAATATCAACTAGAAAAAAAATAAAAAAAAAAAAAAATGGTTCTGAATTATTTTTTAAATAAACATTCCCTTATCACTTGTTTAAACTTTCCGCTGATACCCTTTTGAACATTAATAATATATTTGCAGGTCGTTTTTGCAAAACACTTTTTTTGTAGTTGAAGTTCGCATAACGACAAAAATATATTTCACATTTGATACTTTATGATGTTTTTCTTAACATAAATTCCGGCTGTCCAAAAGGTCATTATAAAAGAATAAATGTTTATTCAACTGATTATAAAATCTGAAAATAAATAATGGTTTCATGTATGCTTTTTATGATTCAAAAAGTCAAATAAAAAGTAAAAATTTAAATAGTGATGTGTGGAATAGAAATCTATCTATTTCTTTCCACACGTAAGTTATCATTTTGGAAAGTAAATACGAGGCGCAGTCGCTCTACCTGTACATGCATAAATACAATAATAATTACCAACCCACTAACGTATGCAAATGCATGTTCTCCATGAAATATTAATTTTCATAAATTCTAACTATTTCTTTGCACACGTCAGTTATCATTGTGTAAAGTAAAAAGCGGAACACATGTACATGCATAAGTAAAAAAAATCCAACCCGCTATCGTCTGCGAATAATGTTTATCCTACCATTGTCCGATTTCATCAATTCGATTCACATGTCGAACGTGCTTAAAATCATACAGCTTTTGCCTAAATTATGAATACATATACACACAATTTAAAAGAAAGACGGAAGCACCACGTGTTTTACATTGCTTGTATTGTTCATCAGACAGCTGCACTGAAAGTGATGGATGGAATCATAATCATTATCTCAATATTTGACCATACATTGCAAAGGAGTTTCGATATAAATTTGCCAA
Organism: Dreissena rostriformis; assembly: GCA_007657795.1. NCBI lineage: Eukaryota > Metazoa > Mollusca > Bivalvia > Myida > Dreissenidae > Dreissena > Dreissena rostriformis. The sequence goes on along the minus strand of VMBQ01012308.1, from coordinate 2,883 downwards.
AATAAATGATGTATGGTCTGTTAAGTGGTTGTTTTTTTATAATGTACATTGCCATTTGCATGTTTTTATCGACTTTTGGCAATCATATTCAAATAATTATCACAGCGTCTTCTTTATCAACCAATTTATATGACAAGTGATAGTCGACTTAACGTAAGAAGCCTTTTATGAGTTGAAACACATATTAAATAAAATGAGTATGCAACTGCAACATTTTCGCTCGTCAATTTTCGGATATCGTCGCGGGAAATTAAAAAGGAATAAATTTTCCCACAAAAAATAAAAACGAGCATTTTGTATATCGATAAATCTATGTTACAAGATAGCACATCTAGCGTTGAAAGTTTGAGAACTGCTATAAGGAACACTGATTTTTTATGGCTTAACTTTAGTTTACGAAATATTTTACGAAATATTCGTTGATTTTGAGTGTTTATGCGGCTTTAAGATTTTCGTTTATAGAAATCGTAAGGCATGACAACCAGATAAGTCAGAAACGTGTCGTTTATGTTAGTTTTGCTTTCTGTTCTTCTGGTACTTATTCTGTGAATATTACTCGCGACGCTTATTGTATCCAGAACGTTTGTAAAATTCATTTTTACACGTTTGTGTTTCCTTATTTTAAAGGATTGATTCATTTCTTATCAGACATGGTTTCCTAGGGCGACAGCACTGTTGCTGAGAAAACAATTATTACTTATTGATAGAGAAGAGGCCTGTTTGTTACCTAATTCTAAAGGAGTGATGCACTTTTAATACACGGTGGATTGCGCCGTCAGACATCGTTTCCTAGGGAGACATATAGTTTAAACATATATTAGTTTTGAAGATAATAGTAAAACGTTTTAAAATAGCATATATGTTGCTGAGTTGTATGCCGCAAACAATTGCTTTATATATTAATCCCTAACCCAATGTATGTATACACAGGACATGATCAGCATAGGTGTTTTATAAAACAAATAAAAGAAAATAGCATGCCTTAGTCTTGTTTGAGATAAAGACTCAACGATCAGGTAATTGTTTTATAACATCACCTCCGACATTTAGCATAACTTATATAATTTAAAATACAACACTTTACGAGAGGTAAAAAGGATTGTTCGCACGTTTAAACCAGAAATGCAATGCCCTCTATGTACACAGGATTTAACTATATTACCAACCCAGTTCACCTTATACAGCTGTATTCATAGATTTCGAAGTTAGGAATATAAAGCGGTGTACAATTTGTACTTTATTAGATGTTACAATCCAAAATTCTTAACCATTCAGCAAAAAGAGACATTAGGCAAAGGCGACAATATAATTCTAACATTCTGTCCGACTAAACTGAATATCGACATTAGATTACCACACCCTTATATAGCTGAATTAGTAGAAGTTTTGATAATGTTTAACAGTTAAATATATTACAAATAATTTAATTTAAAAAATAAACATCTTCATCGGTGCTATTAATAAATAGATTTAACACTTCCAATAAAACCTTCAATATTTGATACTGTTATTTTAAAATTATAATTTGGCTTAGGTACGCATAGGTATCAAATGGATGATGCTTTCCTATACACGCCAAAGATACTGATAGTTTATTGTGCGTAAGGCTCTGTTTTTATCATGAGAGATTCAACCATCTTATAAAGGTTACATCATCGAAAACTTAGAAACTTGCCACCATGAGAGAAAAACAAGTGAGTCAATGTAACCCAAGTAATCCGCAATGGTTGTGACCTTTAAACAGTGTTACTACACATATTATATTAATGGGTCGATGCAATTCAAGTAATCCATAGAGGTTTCGACGTTCAAATTGATCACAGTCTACGCAGTGCACAGCAGTCATTGAGCCACAAATCATTGCGCTTAGGTATAAGATATCCCATTTAAATACACTTTTTGTTGAGAAAAGTTCGGTTTATTGATGTTAATGTGATGTTACGCAACATTCAATATAGAGGGATTCTAAAATTCGCAGCGGTAATAATACCACTTACTAAATAGTGTTGCTTATGCGAAGTTTGCACGAAGCCTCGAAGTCAGTTTATTCATGGTATACTTAAGAATACTAGATTTAATACAGGGATACTATATGTGAACTGCAAGTAACACAATGCACCGCTTTATAGAGAGAACAATGACGAAATAATTCAACGTGTGGAAATCTGCTGTATTCGAATACAGTGAAATTTACCACACGGTTGGTATTTGCAACGACTCTATGTGTTCTTAATATAAAAGTGTTCTTCTTTCGATAGTGAACACACTAAACATATTATGCTATAATTAAGGACAACTATGTTGGTACAGTAAATGAAATAGGAGCTTGAATGTTAATACATTTATAGTTATGGTAATTGTCTAGCTCAATACAGGTCTGAATCTCCGCACCTATACATTATCAAATCATTGAACTAATTAATTTTGGCACGTTGATATTGTTATTAAAACAAGTACATAGTTATATTAAATACGAAACAATGGTAAAATGGTGAAATATCGGCAAAACGCTTTTGACCATTCACATACAAGTAAACAAAGTATAGTCAAAGTGCATCAGTACAATACAAATACAATCGTGCAAATAAACACAAATTACAATGAACATTTTCAAACATTATGTACAAACGTAAACGTATTAACAAAAAATCGAAAAGAGCAAGCAGGTAATATATAGACAATATATTTATGGTTACATATAATATTTTATATAAGAAGCAGCAAATGTAAGTTTTCCTCACGGACTTTCATGGCATCAGAAATGAATCTGGCAACATTGTTAATGACTTTATTATTTTGACAAGAGAGTATGTTTTTTTTAATTTCACTACATTTTGCCAGTTTGATCGAATTAAAAATAAGTGCGTTGACTGTTTATCGGGG
>VMBQ01012306.1:0-19433 GCA_007657795.1 Dreissena rostriformis | reverse complement strand
TACTACTACTACTAATACTACTACTACTACTACTATTACTATTATTACTACTACTACTACAACTACTACTACTACTATTTGTTATACTGGTAAAAACACACGTACATCCAATTGCATTATATGATGCAAATATAACCAAAATGCAGTTAGATTTATTCATCGTTTTAAGATTTATCCATCGTGTTAAATGTCCATTGCCTGACCAGAACACAATAAATGATACACGTTTCCAATGGACTTAACGTTAACATGCGGAAAACAATTATTTCAATGAACAATGAAACTTTCTTTACCACAAACAAGTATGATGATTAATGGAAGAAGACAGTTGAACTTATTAGTTAACTTTGTGACATTGTTCGAATGGGTTCTGCGAGGGCAAAGCCAGTCATAGGTTTATTCGTTTCATTAAGGCGTGTTCATTGAAAGATGATCAACAGCTAGTACCATGTCTTAATCGTTTGGTTTTCCCCTTATTGCGGTTTACATAAATAAGAAATAGTATAAACCACTCCAATTTATCCCGTCTTGGTTTGTGATTGTGAAAGTCGATTATGCAAACAGTTAATAATAAATGGATTACGGTAAATAAAGTTACGGTAAAAATCACATTATGTCAGATAGATAACAACACATGCGAAAAGATGCAGGGTAATTTACTATTTAAATTAGGGATGAATAAAGTCAGCACTACAGAAGTGAACTAGAAGCTTAATTTAATTAAGTGTAAGTAGTGGCCAATGCGGGAGGGAGGGACAGACGAACTTAGGGACGGACGGGCGGCGGGACGGAGGAAAAGGACAAAGGCCATATTGAGAAAGACATCTAAACACTATTTATTTTAATTAGTAAACAAATCACAACATCCTTCAAAGCACATGTAACATACAGATCATGGATAATTTCCATAGAGCTCATAGCATTACATTATTACAAATATGCCCCCACTTGTTAACATTAATATGTGTTTAATAAATTATTCATTATATTGATGGCACAGTGTCTTATGTGTCCGTAAGTTTCAGAATTGCGTATGTAGCATCAATCCTCAATCCCCGTTTTACTATGCTACATACGCAATTCTGAAACTTACGGACACATAAGACACTGTGCCATCAATATAATGAATAATTTATGAGCAATAGTCGGTTTTGTTTTTGTTTAGTAGGAAATCTATGTACTAATACATTACATTCTTACAATGAATCGTTTTAATTATACACATATGTTTTTTACAGTTGTACAGGCTATCATTGAAGTGTCTGACATTACTTTGGAAATAGCATGTGCATTCAACGAAAAAGCTTATGCAGTTTTGACTCGAAAAACAGTTGGTAGCAATACATATTTGGATATTATCAGTGTGGTCGACCATGTATCGGCGTGTTTGACTTCTGACATATCACCGGGGATAACTGCAAAATGTGTTTGCACACATAAGGCTGTGTGTAACATAACTGGAATTTCCGAGGCTGACATCATGGACCAATGGCAGTGTCGGACCTACACATACGACGAAAAACCTATCTTCAGTAAAGCAATCGTTAACATACACAGAGGTAAGTGTACGTTCACATGAATGTATGATCAATAGGCAGTGATAATTATAATTGAGATTTTAACATAATGTGTTTTCTGGTGACAGCGCGTTAACTTTAATTATAAATAACGATTTTTTAGTCCATAACCTTAATGCCATCGATCAAAAGACCTTGCAGGTAGAAAAATCTCTCTTATGCAATCCATTGATGGAACAAAGAAGAAGTTTTTATGACAACCCCCAATAACATAAATAACACATATAAACGTGTTTTCTACATGATGTTATTTAATCTTATAAGTCTTATGTCCTCGCATACGCTAATATTTATTATATGAATGTTTTACACTGCGTATTTTATAAAATGTTTGTTACGACAACCAACCGTTAGTTAAACTAGTCAGATGTTTCTAACCTTTTACATGTTTATGCATATGAGAGCTTTCAGTTATTGAATAACTTATAGAATAAATATCGAATGCATGAAACTTGATTTTCTATATCAATTCTCATAGCTTCATTAATTTGGTTTTCATGTCGATGTTTGCAGATAAGTTTGAAGATAAATATTATATATTTGGGACTGTACAATAGTATTGATCCACTGAACTTAACGACACAGAGATTTACGCATTTAAAACAATAAGTGTATTTTATAGATTGGCGTTCAACATTTTCTCCGACTCATATACCTGAATACCATACGTTATCGTATGTGGATAGAACATTTGAACAGATAACAGAAGTCACGCATACTACAAATGAATCAAAAGGTAGGTTATATCGATATACTACTACTACTTAGTTTACTACTGCTGCTACTACTACTACTACTTATACTACTGCTGCTGCTTCTGCTCTTGTGCTGATGCTATTACTTCAACTGCTTCTACTACTATTACTACTACTACTACTTCTACTAATACTACAAGTTATTATTATTATGATTATTATTATAATGATGATGATGATGGTGATTGATTGATTGATGATGATGGTGATGGTGATGATGATGGTACTGGTACTGGTGATGGTGATGATGATGATGATGATGATGGTGGTGGTGGTGGTGATGATGATGATAATGAGGATGATGAGGATGATGATGATGATGATGATGATACTGATGATGATTATGATGATGATGATGATGATGATGATGATGATGATGATAATGATGATGATGATGATGATGATGATGATGATGATGATGATAATGATGATGATGATGATGATGATGATGATGATGGTGGTGGTCTTTGTGTGTATGTTTTTGTTTTACAGAAATCGTCAACACTAATAATTCGATTGAATTTACCACAATCGATACAAAGTATGTAAACACGGCGAACAACAGAGAATCGAATGCGGGCGATGACCTGAACAATAAAGGTAGAGGCACATGTCAGAGTAAATTTCTGGGTAATTTATTTAACAATTAATTTTAAGGCATACTTTTAATTTTATATGGTCGATTCTCGTCCATAAATTTTAATATTTTAATTGTAATAGCTTATATTATGAGAACATATAATATCTGACCTCGCACATAACATGTTCTTAATTGCATACGTATAAATGTTTTTCATAAACATGTTGAATTTTTATTGGGTAATATACGCAAATGATTGTTCTATTGCCTTTTTAAATTATATGAAATATAGCTCAATTGCAATGGATACGACAGACATAAATTAAAACACTTTTTTATTTGCTGTTTTTCTTGTGATCGTTTATTTGTTTTGTATTTTTGTAACGAGAAGACATAGAGAAAACGAAACCGCAAAAAATATTAATTATTTTCGCAGGTAAAGAAAATAAGTTTACAGAAAATAGAACAAAACAGTATAAATTATTGGTGAATTCTTGTTTAACTCCGGGGCCTCGAACTTTTAAAGGTACACGACGTACATCATCAAGAAAATCAGTAAATATTTATTTTTACGTGTAGAATGAGTTTAACATCTGAGGTGACTTATAGGTCCAATGGGCCGGGAGCTTTTTGTATATGTATATATTATTGATTGTATTATATGAAATGCACATGTCACTATAATAAACTATTTACTTTACTTATTTTCGAGTATATCATTATCGTTTTTTTACTCCGTGAGCTCATTAATCCTTTTACAGTTGATTTATTTTTAATTTCAGCTCAACATATGTAAGGCTGTTATGATAAATATTTTAGCGATGTATAAATTAATTATAAGCGTTTATGTGCTTGTGCGTTTTTCATCATTTAAACTTTGCGATCGCCAATGTTAGACTTCGAATAGTTTAAAAATATGCTAAAGAAACGTGTATGAGATTCCCATTTACCAAAAATTCCAAAATGAATGTTTGTTTGTTTTTACATATTAAGCATTACATCCAGGTACACCATAAGAATAAGCTTTCGAGTTTGCACTAGATATCCAAAATAAATGGAGTTTTCGCATTCGTAATACATGATCTACTAATTATCAACAGTTTGTGTTACGAGTGAAATCCATCTTGGTTCGTAAAAGAAAATTTCACCATATAAGTTGATTGAAAGCTGTCTTTTTATCAAAAAGCTGTGGTAAATCACCTGTTTATTATACATTTGTGAGTTGACCCATAGTGTTAGCTTATAAAATATCATGTATAGGGCTGTGTATATATTAATCGCATATTCTCACAAAATCTTGTAAATCTTTTGTCGTGGCAGTGACAGAGTTGGCTCTCAAAATAGCCGGGCCATTCGTATTGTTATACATCGGCATGGCAATGTTTATCTTTCGGAAGAAACTCTGCTCCATATGTGGTCAAGCAAATGGTAAATACAATTTAATCTTTGTTAATAGTATTTGATTTTTTTTAATTCGCGGTATATAATGTAAAAAATGTTTAACAAAAGAGGCACATACTGTGTGTGTGAAATAGGTGGATTTTATGTTCGTGTTCTATGATAGTGTGTTTAACGGTAACAGATACTCGTTATAGGTGAATATACGAATTTATGTGGAAACAATTATATACACATATAAGATATTAAATTAGCAACATTGTTCCAGTGATTCCAAGTGAAGGCAGAATGCTACAGTCAAACATCGTGTAAGCAAATTCGATTAATATTATTCAGACACATAATAACGAGTATACGCATGTTAATTCACATAGCCTATGCACGATACAACCAGTTGTAGAAAGCGTAACGCGTTTTATATTTAACATACAGTAAATATTTATGTCGGATAAAATCAGTAGTTTTCACGGATTTAATGGTTTTGCTTGTATACTTTATTTAGGACGATACCTGATGACAGTATATATTCCTTTGCAAACGATACAGGTATGATTTTATGATGAACTGATTTAGGTTACTGGACCAATTTTAAAATAAGATTGCTTGGTCAGTACTATTTTGTTTATAAAGAACATACGCAATAAAAAACGAATGAAGCCCGCTTAATATCACTTACTGATACGTCGTTATTTATGCTAGGTTCACACTGTCGTGTTCTATGTACGCCACTATAGGCCACACGTAACGATCGTGAGATTTCAGGCTTAGATACGATGTAATGCTTGCCCTTACGTTTTGATACGCTATTGACCTCGGTTGTAATTTATTAAAGATTTTACTATTACGAGTACCATGATATGAGAAGCACAGATACGATAACATAAGGCTCGTTGCTAATATTTCAAATTATTCCTGGATTGTACCATGAGCATACTAGCCTACATTAGGCTCGGTTAATATATCGACTCATTGTAATATCAACACTATTCAAAATAATTCTTTCTATATACGATGTTCGATTAACTGTATCCTTAATAAAGTATAATAAAAATAAGTGTTGTCGAGGACCTATAGCGTTTATATGTTACACATCATTCATCAATTGCTATTGTTAATATCATTTATGTAAATCCACTAATTTGAAACATAATGGTGTATAATGTACAGTGATGTAAACCTCCAAACGCTTTCCTTGATTTGAAATTGCTCCTTTAATGGTTTCGCAAAATATTTCAAATCTCATTCTATGTTCTTACATATATATTTACAAAATAATATTGTGTGTTAAACATATTATAGAGATTATTGAAACATAGTGGAATACAAATGTATGCGAAAGATGAACGTGACACTATTTAGTAAAAATGTGTTTTCTTTCAGAAGGCGATTCGCAGTTGGCAAGGTAATGTGTATCATATACGATTTACATACAATAATAATGATGTATAAATACATTTATGTCTTTCAATAACATGTCCACCCATTTATCAATCAATCAAATCATCTAACGATCCAGTTTGGTATACTCATCTAGAGAAACAGTAACTTGACATTAAGAAATACATCTAGCTAGATGTTTATGAAAGCAGTAATCAATTCATGTAGCAAAATCGTATCCATGAATATATATTGAGATTATATGATGTGAATTGTAAGTCAAAGAATAAATTGAATGCAATTTCTGTCCAGCAATTTGCCGCGTGTTAAGGATGATGATTCTTGCATTCCTGAACTAGATGAAGATGATCCAACATACACAAGCACCAACGAAACGTTATCGATCAGTCAAAGTATGTTGTCAACTGTTTAACATGACTAGATACATGCGTTATTTATAGTATATGTTGTTTGTTGAATGTCTTTTCCCACCAGCTTTCACTTAATATATGTATTTTATTTCATAGTCCATACATTATGTGTGATTGTTTACTTGTCGAATTTACTATTCTAATTTACGTTTAGGTAGGTCAACAGAGCATGAAATGTAAGTACGAACATAGTTGTTTAATACATAATTCCATAAGATGATAAACACATTACTTCATTTGGTATTGTATTGTGTGTTAGTTTATTTCGACTTTAATACTTTAATGCTTTTCGTGCTGATGATTGAACTGTTGTGCCATTTAGTATCATAATCTTTATTCTCAGTTGATTATTTATTATATACCCGAACAAACGATATATACCATGTGTGTTTGTAGCAATAGTGTACCGATATGTTAGACTGCTTGAAAAGTATTGTAATGTACTAAAAAACATCGTGTAACCATATGCATCTCTCGGAACAAAGAGTATTTGCATTAAAGACTTGATTTAAGTGCAATGCTACAGTCTACAATTGGCATACTTATTTAGAGATTCGTCTTATAGGCAATTCTTAATTAATGAACGTGTTTGTTGATTTACATGCACAGGGCAGCGTGTGTCCCTCTTTCAACATTAACATCGGACGGAGCCTATACATACAGTGTGGTTAACAAAAGTGAGATTTCATAAAACACGTTTCGTTTTTGTTTTTGTTCGTCTACCATTACACTAAAATAATATATTTCTAACGCACAGTTTGGGCTCGATACAAATACTCACTGTTGTGATATTTTGCTTGAAAGGTTAAAACAAATTAACAGCTGTGTATCTGGTTTAAGAATATGCAATGATACTCTTTGTTGTTCAATTCATTCTAGATTGTTCCATATTAGACTTTTTCTTTGCAGTTGGCAAGAGAACAGATATTGCAAAGTAAGTATTGAATGGAAAAGAGCTAGCGAATGCTAACAAGAGTTTCTCTGCTAGTAATATATCTACATTTCCATTATTTATCTATTTTGGAAAGTATGTAATCAATGGTAGTTTCAACTTCCTGCCACCCATGCTTATGAAACATTTCAAACACATTTTTCTCGCTGTTATTTTGCTACGATACGCAGTTCTTGATTACTTATGTATATAGAGTAAAACGATGTTGCGCGTGTTGTATTTTAATATAGACCCTCTGTGATTCCACCTCCACCACTGACATCGGATGACTATACCTACAGTGTAGTTAACAAGTGTAGGAAAGCAGGTAACAACCCTATGTATTTACTTAAGCATATACACAAATACTGTTGTTGTGTAGAAAATAAGTTCACGAAGTCGGTTATTTTTTTAAATTAAATTATTTTTTATTCTAATAACAAAAATAAACAACTCTATTACTTGTGTTTAGTATATTTGAAATCATTTGTTCATTTTGTAGATGAAATGCCGCTACAGCCATCGATGTAAGTATTACAAAGTTGTATTGCAAATAATCTTAATCGAGCTTATAATGTTTACAATTAATATTTTGTAGCCATGGTCTGACAAAGACAATGGTAAGAGCTGTTTTTGAAACACAAATGATACATGTATTGTGAATTATTTTACTGAACTGTATTCACTGTTATTCCATGACAATAAAAGACCTCTTTGCATTCGTGTGTGCAGGTCTAGTGCAATCGAAGATGTCAAGAAGGACGACAATGACTATGATGATATTTTAAACTAGCGACAAACAACTATGATATTTTGAACTTGTGAAAAACAAGAATGACGACAATAACTATGATGATATTTTAAACTATTGAGAAACAGCTATGGAAGGTCCTAATTGAAAAATTAACTTAAACTGACAAGCATTGTGGGCATGTTTCAAAGACATGAATTTCATAAGGTGCACTTCTTTCGCGTAAATGGACTTGTTCACAGATTTTGGCATGTTTTGAAGTTTGCCATTACATGCTTTAAATTGATAAATATAAACATCAGAACTAAAGAGCTACAACATAAAAACAAGAATAAAAGTTTTAAAAAAAAGAGAATTTTTTTAACCACACCAGGACTCGAACCACTGACCCATGGAGTAAAAGCCAAGCGCCGACACCACTCAGCCATCCGTCTTTACGTGTGTATGTGTGTTATTCAGAGTTTATGTTCGGGTCGTCGTTGAGTCTTTACGACTACAGAATGTGCGGACCTGATCATCCGTCTTCACATGGGGTGCCATTTATGTTATACTTTGTATAACCATCCACGTGTTGTAACACAATATATCGATAACACAAGAAGTCGAAATGTTTAAATCGTTTCGCGTCTGAGACGCTTTATAATATTATGTTTGCATTTTGCATTTTCTGCACCCATAAGTTCAGGTAACGTTGTTCAAATTTTCCAGTTTATAATGTGTTTTATGAATACAATAAATGAATACATAATGGTTTGTTTATTGATAAGCCTTTCAAATGAATTCCTGGTATGAGAATGAAATAAATTGTCGCAATACGTTCATGACATTTAATTATTTAAAGGCACATTCTTTACCAGCAGAGGCGAATATTTAATATATGGTGTAATGTTTGTGATTAGAATTTGTTTCTTTTACTGTGTCCACATGTTGACAAATTCACACATTTTCATAAATAAAGGACCTCGTTATGACCATAACGTAACTATCCTGCTGTGGTTTTAATTTGTTTACATACTTTTGCATATTCACATTACATATTAACAGACTAACGGCTGATTTATCGACATGAACAAAACACAACTCTTACTGTAGCATATGAGATTACATGTACACAAACAGTTATATTTGAAAATTCACTACACATACATATTGCAATAGACTCATCCTATATATGCTACAACAACCATTCAATACTTCTCATCTCATTATATTATCAAATATTTGTAATACATATGGCAATTAAAATTCGCCTTGTTTAAAATGGAAGTTTTAAAGGTAGTTTGATGTAACATGTACGATAAATTATGTGTTGACATCTGCGTTGACATTCGCAGTAATGCCGAACTTATTATATGTATTCAGTTGTATTCAGAGGTGACCTTTTAGGTGACTTGAATTGAGCGTTTGCATTTTCGTGGCCTTGGTTTCTCCATGCTTGCAATGGTGTATAATATATAATATGTGTATACTGACATTTACCAAGCACAATAATTACAAAATAAATAACTAATTCCCATAAACCAATGTTGTTGTTTTTTATTCGCATATACTTAGCTTTAATTTCATGTTGTGATCGTACAATATATACAAATTACTGTTACCTTAACCTCCCTTTCAACAATATCAAGCGTTACTTGACTTTGCTTTTGATTCTGCTCTGCATGGTTTTATAACCATCATTTTAGTTTCAGTAATACTGGGGATTTTTTAGTGTCCTGTTCAATTAAAAAAAAAAGACAACTAACAATGCCAAATACAAGTGCTTCACCGCACGATGTCGTTTATTTGTTTAATTGTGAATTGCTGTGAATAATCATGTTTCGCAAGCTACTCATTATGTACAGGAGATAAATACTTCCTGTTCTTCATCACTACTTTTATAACAGAACACATACACTTAAATTTTAATTTTATATATAGGTTACACAGTTTCAACTTCTACAATCGGCCATTTTGGCGAATACGGAAATCAAATATGCGTTTAGACTTTGTAATTATGCTCAAAATACACACACACAAAAACAATACGTGTGGAGACATGCACGTATCTGGAGTTATAATTGCATTGATAACTGTTGCTGTGCTTTTTTTTCAAAATCTTCCCGCTTCCTCGCTCCTATTTTATATACAAACACTGATCAGAAAGTAGAATGCACACACTATATCCGGAGTCCGCTAAAAGAGATAAGAACATTTTTTAAAGAGTTAAAAAAATACTTGATCATTCGATCTTTAACATCACATGGTATTGTGTTGTAATAATTTTGTCACTTTTACTAAAATATGAATTATGTTGTTTGAACTATAATGTATGTACAAGGTCAAGCCATTTATCCATTTATACCCTTTGCCATGGCATATAACATGTTATATTATAGAAAAGTTAGAAGTAAAAAGAAGTGAGTAACATAAGAAATTTTAATATAGTTTATAATTTTGGTATCTTAGTGTTGTAATGTGTATATTATACATAGCTTAAATCATTTCACGTGAGAGTATGTACACGAATCAATCTGTTTTAAATTCGATTTTTATAAAGATTTTTTAAAAGACTTAAATCTTATTTTTTTAGGGACTACCATGCTGTTATTTTGTGGGACGAAATAGAGTTTTAAATGTTACGAACAAGTAATAGGTTGACACTTGAAAGGTGTAAGAGATAAAGTGGCAGAAGTTCGGAAAGAAAACAAAAGAGGTTATGCAAGATGTGTTTGGTTCAAAATACAAAAACGTGTGAGGGTCGTTATGTAGCATATTTACGTATCAAATCACTTACTATTCTTAATTAATATGTGAACTGCATCAGCTATTTTGGTATTAATAAACTGGTAACGAGTGTCGTCTCCATATAGAAAAGTATCAATACAGGGGCGGAATATGTGGATATTGGTTTATAAGTTCACCTTTAAAATATGTTCATACGGACTGCATCCAAGAAAGTAATGTGATGTCGTTTTATAAAAACCACAGACACATAACGGTGAATTATTATTTTGCGACTGAAAATATGTTCATTTAAATTCATTTGTTCTTTTGAAGTGTGTAACATTTGAAAGCTTCTTTTGCCATATGAAAATACAGGATTTGGAATCGGTCGATCTATGTAAATTAGCCTTTTGATGGAATGGATCGGTTAAGTTATTTTACGTCATCGGGAAGACTGTTCCATTAGGATACAGTATATGGTAGGAACGAATTTGAATACATTGATGTTAGGGCTTTAATTGTGTGGAGATGTGAGGAAATTCTTAACAACTAATTGCTACATGACCAACTGTTTCGGGCAAAAGAGATTGTATGTAGTTTGGTACAATGCTAGAATTCATTTCATACATTTATATTTGCGTCTTCGTTGACTTAAGCTCATTAAACTGCTATCCTAATGAGACTAAACGTATGCATCTTGGTGTTATCAGCGCGGCCTCAGTTGTTTTTGTACGATGACATTTTTTACATTTTGTTAAATTATCAAAAAGCAGTTTCTGAATTTTCAAGAATTCGTCTTATAAACGAAAGGCATATTTTCTCAAGAAGTTTTGTATCAAGCATTATGTTTACTCGACGCATTATATGAACTCGTTTACATTCTTTTTCCTTTATACAGCATATATGCGCATGCTAAATACAGTCATTGAACATAAATACACCCAAATGTTTATGGAAATTATTAGTGGGCATATTAACGTTTTGCGTAGTCAATGACAAATGAGATGGTTTATAGTTTTGCGAGATATTTGCATTGAATCGGGTTTTGAGGGGTTAAAGTAAACCATTTATCAGCCCAGTTGGATATTTTATCAATGTCGGATAGAAATACGGCTGCAGTTCTGTTTTGGCAAGTTTGTGACAATGAAAAGACAAGCATCATCAGCAAACACATGTATGTGTGCTTGTATGTCAACGATCATGTCATGTATATACACTAGAACCATAAGTGGCCATAAACTAGAGCCTTGTAGAGCCTTGGTGGACACCGGCGAGAATTTCAAACGGAGTTGAATGCGCTCCCGGTAAGATTGCTTTTTTGTTAACGAGTAGACAGATAATTACAAAAAAAAATGTTTTTGAGTTCTTGCTTGTTGAAGTTTGTATAATATACGTTTGTGCCATACTTTATCAAATCTTTACTTATATCAAAAATACAATTCTGACCTCAACGTCATTGCCAAGAGCTCTGCAAAATTTACTTTAAATATATATGTTAGCTGATTGAAAATCGATTCAATAGACAAGAAGCCAGATTGAGTGTGCGCAAAGAAAGAATTTTTACGATGATAATTAAAAATGCCTTTATATAATATTTTCTCAAATGCCTTTATATTAGTATTAATCATTGATAAATGTCGATTATTAGACGCTAAGGCTGGAGCACCCTTTTTGAAAATCGAGCACAAATTTTGTATTTTATTCAACGAGAAGGCATTGTGTAAGTATTTTATACAAGACTTCAAAAAATTACACAGTGGGTAACTTAATTGATGAATTGCTTCTCTGATGATTCGATTATCTATTCCATTAGGACGGCAGATGCTTTACCTAAAGACATTTAATTCAGCCAATGACTTCCCTCTGTATTATATGAATAGACTGAAGAAAGTGAGAGTTTGCATTGTGAATAAATTGAAGATCGTGGTCGCTTTCATCTATTGTCGACAGTCTTGCTAAATACCTGTTTATCAGCTTTACAAAGATACTTGATTGATCATCGTAAAGAGGTGGACTTGAGTTGTTTGTGGTAGTAATAATAAATGTTCTCCACTAGTATTTAGCGCAAATGTCAAATAACTTTAATCCATGTGCAAAATTGTTAAAATATTCGTTTTTTTTTTTAATTTCGTAATAGATATACAACCTCATTCTTGTCACAAACGAAATTTGATCTGTGCATATCACTATTTAATTATTTTGCTACAGTATAGAAGTTTCCTTTGTCGAATATGTTTCATTATGTTATTGGTCATTCAGAAAGATCACAAAAACGTATACAAGGATTTTTTTTTTTAATTCATGTGCTTGCAATGTGTAATATTGTTTTGGTTATAGTATCTGCGTACACTTCCCACTTTTTCGAATTTAAGTAGATCCCAATGAGTATATGTCATTAATTGTCGTAGTTTCGAATTATCCCGAAAGTCGCTAATCCAGATATGTCGATAAAACCTTTTACAGACAGATAGACAAATAGATAGTTTATTCAGACTTATATAAATGTATATTGTATTCATACTTAAATACACACACTAGTCACGTAACTAGACATAACAACATAACATTAAATAACAAATAATAGTCATCTAAGCATAAAATACAAATAAATAGCATCGATGGTAAGAGCACGTAGGTTCTATCAAGGCTGTACTGAAGTTTATTGAACAGTATTATTAAGAATTGCATTTCTTTTAGCAAAAGCTTCTTTGATAAGTTTACACGCGTTATAAATTATTGATTTGTCACATGAAACTAGTTACTTGTGGAATTTATATACAGACAGGTTGATATAAAATGTACGGCTAATATACTTTTTTCTTAACTGAGTGTAACAGCTGCATATACATATAAAATGGTATTCATATTCTAAATCAAAGTCATTACAACAAAGACAAAAACGTTCATTTCGTGGAATGTTATTTTGAGCATATCTTCCAGTTTGAATTTTCAAAGGATTTGCAGAGACTCTAAATATTATTCATATTCCAAAGAGGTTTTGAAAACTGTATACATATCTAATACAGAATTATTAACATCAGCCTCGGCGCAATATGGCTGATGTTAAATTTGATGACACCATTTACTACAGAAATGCTTCAAATAGGAACTATATGTATGAAAAAGATTAGAAAATAGAAAGGCAAAGAGGCAAATTATAAAGGATTATGATATGATTGGTAGTATTATAATGATATGACAGACAGACAGTTTATTTCGACTTGAACAATGTACATCGTCAACAACACGTAATAAAAAAAAATACAGTTTGTCAATTGTGATAGGAACAAAGTTTTAGACATATTTACAAATCATATACTTAGCAAATACAGTTGCGAGATCACAAATTAAGTATAGCAACAACAAAAAGGAAAAAAAAAAACAAGAAACATATGCGGGTTTATGGTCCGTGTATATACCGTCTTTTCGTTTTTCGTTTTGCATTCGACAAAACGAAAAACGAAAATAAACGCATATTAATTCTATGCGTTCATTTGAGCCTATACTTAACGAAATACCGAAGATATGACCGTTATTTCGCCTGCTTTATTGATCGGTGGCATCAATCAAGTTTTCAATGTCTCGCCGCATTCTGTTTTCATTGCGCAGTAACTAATTGACTTTGCAAGGCATTCTATCCGGTTCGTTAGCCCATCTACAACCCCGGTAACGATGGATTCTAACATACTTTTCATTTGATCTGAATGTAAGGTTTCCAAAGATTGAATCTTTGACTCCTTGAACGATTTCCATCATGGTTTTAAAGTCAATGTGTACGTCACTTTATCCGTATCTGCTATACTCTTAAGCTTTAGAACCGCTGGTTAGTCTATTTTTTTACAGAACGCTGCTTAGGAGTAGACAAGGCTTATATCGTCATTTTGTTTCAAGCAGCTGTATTTGGCGTAGATGCATCAGAGCTTATTATAAGGGGAGACACTTGTTAATTTATGTAGTATAAATTGAGCAGATGGTGTGCGTGACGACAAGAACAGTTAACACTTCCAAATAAATATGTGCAGTACACATTGTACAAATTGATTGTTGCTTAATTTAGCTCAGGGTTTTCTCTAAAAATAGAATGCTACAAATACGTATAGACTAATAGTTTCCTTGCAGGTTAACAGCTGTATGTCCATTGATTTTCTTACACTAATCCACATGAGCATTCTTAGGTTTCACAACAACATACACTACGACCAACCCAAACCGAAGAAAAGTCGGAAAATCAAGAGAAATAGCAAATACACATACGATAAGAAAACAAACAACAGATATGTTCGTCACCGTAATATTTAATTCTGTGGTTGGCCTGGTATTATAAGATTACCACAGAAGCGGATGGTGATCAACAAACGTTCGATATACGTGTGTGTATATCCGTTTAATTTCGTGACTTATTTGTCTGATTTTCATGCTCTGAAATATAAGAATATGATCATTAGTTGTGTGTGATTTTAATGGTAATACATTCTTTTCGTAGCATGGGGATATAATGTACATATCATTAAATCAATACCTTAATACATGAATTCAAAAATACACACAGATGCGTATATTGATTCCTGTCTATGGTGGAGTTGAGTTATTTTTGCATTTAAATTAGTTTGGTATTCATTGTTTTGTTTATATGAAAGTTTTATGAAACAATCGTATCATAGAAACGTATTAATGATTGTGAGTGTACCGAACAAGGTCATTTATATCTTAATTAAAAGGTGTCCAATAGAAACATTGCTAAGAAAGTGTAACGGTAACATCGTTCTGCATAGTTGAAGCATTTTAGGCTATCTGTTTTTGTTCAAACTGTTAGAATGTTTAAATCAGGAACATCGTTAAAGCAGTTTAATAACGGAATATATTTAATAGAATGTAATGAATGCATAAACTAGTACTAACGCGTGATATAAAACATATACATACCTTTTTTATATCCGTTAAGGTATTAGTGTGTGTGTTGAATCAATACCCGGACTACGATAATTTTGTTGAATTAACCGCCGTACTGAAATATTTGCAAATAATACAATGACCTCGATACAATTTGAAAACAATTAATACTGGTCACTTCATATAAAAATGAGAATATTCTTGCTCCGGTGAATATTAAACCACTAAGTAATTAAACTGCGTTTACATTGCATTTATAGATATATATTTTTTTATAGTCTCATCAATGTACACAGTATAACATTACATACATATCACAAATTAAAATACAGTAAATTGCCAATCTAAAAGATTTACAAGAGACTTAAATAACATGACATACTCATTAATCTCAATAGTGCATAGTGATCCATAGGTTTCACTTTATATACATATCATACAGGTAAAATCTAAAGTATCTTTGTTAATCGTGTAGTTAAACGCTGCCTTAAAATAGGTTGTTAAAACACTGAATTTGAATAATGAGGCTAATCCCTTACATTCTCAAAATGGGTGTGAAATAATAATAAGTGTTTGATCAGATCATAACACAGTTTGATTAACAAGGTAACTTTAGGCAAGAGCTAAAACAAGTACATCAGTAAAACAATTTAGCATTTACACTAAAATACTAGGCATTGCTGTTAAAAAAAATCAATACTACAAGTTAAATACACAACTAAAAAGGGGTCAATAATTATTATCAGCTAAGAGTTAATTTTCTTTGATTTAAGACATTATAGCAGGTTTTGGCACACAATAATGCTATGTCTGCATTAGATAATATAAATCCAACTTTATCAACATCAGATAAATTATCAAAATCATTATTAAATCTAGTTGCAGATTGCAGAAGTTCTACTCTTAATGAGTTATAAAGAGGACAGCGTAATAATACATGAACCTCATCCTCAACAGTATTCTTACAGTGGAAACAGAGTCTTTGCTCTAATTGTAAACCATTATATCTTCCAAGTTCCACTTCTTAATTGTGCAAGGGCACTTCTATAAGATCTATTATAAACAATTCTAACATAACCTTTCTGTTTCAAAATTAGTTTTAAAAGTTGTGTATGTGCGGAGTTTATTACTTCCAGTGCCAGTTTGAGAAGAATCTCGATTTACATCAGTTTTCCAGTTTTCAACATATTCATCATACTTTTTTGGCAGCATATTTCTAAGAACAAATTATTTTGCATAAGGTGTATCAATATTACAAAATCTGTCTAAATTATACTTTCTGAACTTATGACAAATCTTAAAATTCCAATGTTTGCATCTAGTGTTCGACAATTTATTAGCCTATTTGAACATTTTCTTATTAAGTCTATTGGTATCCATTAAAGCATATCTACACCAACTAGAAAATACAGTTTTCCATAATGAATAAGAACAATTAATGAGAAACCGGTTTCCAACCAATATCACAAGAAACGGCTGCGTTTGGAGTGTATCTTCCAACAATATGTTATATGTTTTGATATTCCCTTTTTATGTGCATTACATTAAGTTGAGGTTAATATGTATGTATATATATACATACATATTAACCTCAACTTAATATATATATATATATATATATATACGTGTGCATTTTTAAACTTAATATAAGATTAGCGTGTGGTTGCTTTTCAACCCGTTTATTAGCATGTCTTGCCATTGGTTGAAATCCCAAATGCTTTGCCTTGTATGTTCCTAGGCGGTGATCCAAGCTGCAATTATTTGCTTATATTTGGTGTTTGGCTTCATGTATTTGCATGAATTGTATATAGATTTGATCGCTTAAGTAAAGTAAAAGACTAGCTGAACGTAACCACATATAATCTCCTCAAAACGCTTCTGGTTTTCATTGTTTCTTTATTAGATAGGACAAAACATGTGTATCAAGCATAACAACCATAACAAAATGCTGCGTATACCAAATCGATTCCTTGCTTTAATATTTGAACACGAATATTTACTTTTAATACATTTATTCGTTTGCATTTGAATATACTTGATCGGAAATTCAGACTTGTATGTTTGAATATATTGTTTTATCTAATGAAATAGTCGGGGTACTGGTCGATATGTCATGTAAGCTGGATTTATACGATATTTTAATCACAAAAAAGACACTAGCTATTTTTAATGAAGTATTTGTATTCTTCTCCAATTCGGCAAAGTCTATGTTTTTTTTTTGCCGCATATTAGTGTTTGTCGTTGATCAGTTGAATCATTAATTCTTTTTTGAATAGCAAGTACAGCGATGGTTATGTTCATATCCTCTTCTGGAATTCTTTTAAGTAATGTTATACTGAGTTTATATATACATATATGCTGACAGTCTCAGGTTTCGAATTGTTAGCTAAAATGTAATGTGCAGGGTGAATTACAAGCGTAAGTGTATTCAATCAACACATCCCTAGGTGCATGAAGCATGTTTGCAATTATCGCTAGTTATAGTCTGAATCTGCACTTGCAATAAGTTGACAATTATATTCCAAGTATATTAATGACACATGCAATCAGATCAGATATAACCTTATGCTGTTGAAAAGTATGCAATCAGTTTGGTAAAACGGTTTACTTACGTCTTTCAGTTTTGTTCCGAATGGCTGTATGCAACGCTATTATGCACGCAGCAATCGCAAGGCACGCTGTACCGGATAATCCTATGATTAGCAAAGGTGAGATCAAACTCATTTGCGCATCGTGGGACTTCCCATCGTTGTTCTCATCGGTATTCCAATCTAAACAAACGTGTATAATACCGTCAATTGTCAAAGCATAATATTACTTCGATGAAACAACGCAGCGTTTTTAATATTTTGGATGTATAATTCGACTCTTTAAACCGTTTAAGTTTCCTTTTTTAATAACGTAACTGGCGATCGCCTTTTTTTATCCCAACTTATTATTATTTGGAACAATTTTAGAACATGAATACTTTAAATTATATACATTGAACTCCACCTGAAGTTTATTGAAAGCAAGTGATCAATTTCTAGACGATATAGTACAATTTGTACCATACAAAATGGAACACTTACAGGTTCAAACCTGGGGTCATCGTCAATTAAACTTGAAATGCGGACATCTGCACAGTATTGTTTAATTCGATATACTTTCTAAACGAACGTGGGTGCGGAACCATGTTATTTGGCTAGATTGTTTTTATCGTGTTTAACTACACCAATATATAATTCAACTTATTAACGCTATGGCTGAGAATGTTTCATGAATTAATTAAACACAACCGTCGTTTTTGTACAGTGATACTAACTTAGCAATTTCCTTTAAGAATTTAAGAGCCATATGTAATTATACTATGTAATATAAATTTAAAAGTGTTCATAAATTTAGGAACATGCTGTTATGCAATGTATATGCATATAACACTGATCGTTACATTTGCCGTTGATAGGCACTCGTTTTTATTGTTATGTTAAAAACCGATATTTTTTTAAATTTGAATCTTTTAATAAATATAATAATCATACATTTACTGTGTTTAGAACTGCTCGGGACGATGACTGTAGTGGTACTATCCATGAAGCGTACAATCGTGCTTGCACAGTTGGTCGGTGTAAAAGATTCACAGCACAAGTATGTTCCACATACATCACGGTTAACATTATTCACTGTAAGAAGAGCTCCGTCACCAAAGTGTGTAATTGAAAATGTTTCATTGGAGACGTCATCACTCAAGTAACACGTTTTTAGGTACCGTTCACACTTTGCTATTACACTAGTCGTGTTTTGCTTAAAACTCGTGACTGACAGGGTTAATGCCGCTGTTGTAAAGCATTCGATTTTAAGCTTGTCGGCGCTAAGTGAGTGGTTTACAAGAATTTCCCCAAAACTTTCACTTATGGCTACAATATAAAAAGTAAATCATGAACAACGAAAACAACAACAACATGTCATATTATAAATATACTAAAAGATTATATACCAATAAAAAGGATAAAAATAATAAACATACTACTACTACTACTACTACTACTACTACTACT
>VMBQ01012305.1:0-17963 GCA_007657795.1 Dreissena rostriformis | reverse complement strand
GGAAACAAGCCATTTTACAAGGTAAGACTCAGAGATAATAACTGAGTTGTTATCGTATTTTAAAAATAGTATTCTATTCTGATATCAATAAAAATATTTATTTAATCTGAATGTATAAACCATCACCTTTTTGTAAATATTTTTATTAGAAATGTAAGTGGTTTCTAACCTTTTTTTAAAACATATAAGATGTAAATTAGAAATGCTGATCAAATATTAGTTGTGCAGCCCACAATTAATATTCGGTTATGACTTAATAAATTATAGAAAAAAAACAAAAACAGAACTCGATTTTGTTCAAAACTCACATCTATGAATATTAAGTATTATTTCTCTCGCTGATGCCAAGATGTTAGTATCAATTTTGGCACGTACTGTGAATGGGTTATTTAAACGATGCATTCATTTAAATCAATACACTTGTCGATTTGCATATAACCTAACTTTATTTCCTCATGTATAGGAGATGTCATCCGCAAAAACGGCGAATATGGCATCAGCGGAAAACTCAACATCGATAGGAACTCCCCTTATTCCGTCGTCGCTCGTCTGAAAATAGATAATGAAGCCAATACATTAACATACACACCTACTTTTGAGCTTGAGGCACCTAGCATAAAGCCGATAAGTATTAAGGGAATATTTAGCACAAAGGGCTTTAAACAAAGTGACATTGAAGTAGATGTCAACGGGCTGACGGATCAACCCGTCACTGCAAAAAGTAAGTTGGTAACGTTAATTACAGAATGTATGTACAATGTATATATGTTAAAGTTAGGAAAATATTTGTAATAATGACAAATTGCATCAACTATCCCATATTTTAAGAATAATTTTTAGAAAAGAGCACAACTGTAATTTAAATAATTATTATTATAATGAGTGCGTTTAATCTTCGCCAATATCTCATATGAACTATGCACACACATCCGCCTACCTTGATAAATATCTTATCGCCAAAGTTTCAGTAAATATACGAGTATAACACATTTCGAAATCTATATTTTCAAGCACTTCTATAATTTTAACTGATTAACAAATTAATATATTTTGTATTCATACATAGACAAATATACTGCATATACTGTGTAAACCATTCTAAACCCTTTTTACAGTGACGATACACAACAAAGATAAACTGTATGGTATGCAGGCAACCCTTGAAATGGGCAAATACCAACAGTATGCAATTGACACGACTTTGGGTGTCTCCACGTTGAAAAAGAAGACCGTATTTAACCCTCTTGTGTCCATCCGCACACCCACTAACGAGGTACTGGCATTTGGAGGCGATCTTGGCATAACGTATGGAGAGAAGCTTGACTTCAACCTAGCATTGGATAAGATTGTTGAGAAAAAAGTAACTCTCAAAGGTGAGATGTGTATTCTTTTTTTTTAATTGCAGAACTGATAAACCATGAATGCCTTAGGCAATAAACATATTCGACATTTAAACATTTAACATATCACGGTTTTCTGAATGTTTGGGATTAAAAAAAAATAGTTTTACGGTTGATTGAAGTAAGAAGACAACGATCGTTGTGATGTGACATCACTTAAATAATTAGTGTATATATATTTTTATGCTCCCCCAAGTTTTTTGGGGGGAGCATATAGTCGCCGCTTCGTCTGTCCGTCCGTCTGTCCGTCCGTGCGTGCGTGCGTCCGTCCGTGCACAATTTTTGTCCGGGCTATTTCTCAGCAACTAATGACTGGAATTCAATGAAACTCTATGGGAAGCTTCACTACCAAGAGGAAACGTGCATATTATCAGCCGGTTCTGGTCGGATAATTTTTCACAGAGTTATGGCCCTTTGAAATTTTCAATTGTACATATAGTGCAATTCTTGTCCGAGCTTTTTCTCAGCAACTTATTACGGGAATTCAATGAAACTTTATGGGAAGCTTCACTACCAACAGGAGATGTGCATATTATCAGCCGGTTATGGTCGGATGATTTTTCACAGAGTTATGACCCTCTGAAATTTTCTATAAACTGTACATATAGTGCAATTCTTGTCAGGGCTTTTTCTCCCCAACTACTAACTTGAATTCAATGAAGCTTTATGGGAAGCTTAACTACCTTCAGGAGATGCGCATGTTATTAGTGGGTTCTGGTAAGATGATTTATTTAGAGAGTTATGTCTCTTTGAAATTTACCATTAGCTGTACATATAGTCCAATTCTTGTCCGGGCATTTTCTCAGCAACTAATGACTGGAATTCAATGAAACTTTATGGGAAGCTTTACTACCTTTACGAGATGCACATAAACCTTTGGGGAGCATCACCCGTCTCCGACGGTTTCTTGTTTTTAAAGAATTTGCATAACAAGTTTTGGCGTATGTATGCTTTATTTCATAATATATTACTTTTATCATAGGAGAGGTCCTGAGTCAAGAGAAAAAAAGAGGTCAAGTTCTTTATCGCACTGACTTCAACCTAGACTCTGATCCAGCTGACGTGAGATTGATATGGAAAATTGACAATAAAAACTTCAGAGTAATAACCAATAATTTCGATTTGACCTATGTTATAAGAGGCGTTGCCCGCGACAACATTAAGCTAGTTTCAAAGATTATAAATCAAAGCGGGAAAACACTCAGCAAAAGAAAACTGTCACTGTGAGTACCATATTGCATGCGTTGACAAAAAACAACATTTGTATTCATACATTATTATTATTATTATTATTATACACTTAAATCATTTGATTTATGTATTCACATACATTTTCTTCAACAGGAATATTGGTGTCAAAAAGAACCCAGAATACAACGTTAAACTAGATTGCGATTTAGAACACAATTTTAAAACCAGCAAACTGGATCTTGATGTAGCATACGGAAAGGATTTTAAGGACACGTCGAAGTTAATTGATGTCAGTATTGAGACAAACAGGAATACCGGCAACATTTGGAAATCTTCTGCCGATCTAAAAGGGAGAATCAAGATACCAGCCCTTGTACGTTTTCATACTTAATTATTTGTATTCAAAATGTTTTATTGCAAAATCAAATTATATATGCAATGATTGATCAAACGACACGCGGATACATATTTACAAATTGAAGAAATATTATTCCGCAACGTCAATGTTTGTGCTATGTCAAACGATATAAAGTGTATGAACAACAGCTAACAAACGGATATGCTAAACAAAGCCTGACTTCTTACAAATTTTCAATCTTGTCTAAATATGAAGTTTTGATTTCCTAACAGAATACATGTTTAATAAAATCTTACTAAATATAAAACTAAACTTGAGTTACTTAATGCCAAATGCTATGAATTTATATGAAATTTGGTTGTAACTTAGATTTATCAGTTTCGATCCACACAAGACTGATGAATGTAGATAGTTTTGTGAAATTTATATATGTATATATTTTTGCACGGTAATATTTAAATTTCAGGATATTGCAACACAAATTGAAGCTGATCACTCACACGACTTCCTGAAACACTTCAACAGCAGCTTGACAATCAAGAACAAGGGTAAACCATATTCCGCAAGTATATCATTTGTAGACAGAAGCGTGACAAGTCTAGTTATGTACAGTAACATTCGTCTTGCCACACCAAAACACGACATGGAGATTGAACATGAATTAAAACAGGATCAGATTGACAAATATATTAGTACATTAAGCATCCAAATGCAAAAAGGCGAGAAAAGCATTATAACAACTACTTACGAAGATAAACCATCAAGTCATGAAGTAGATTCCGCAATTAACTTCTATGGGTCGTCACCAATAACAATTCACGGTGAATTTGGAGGCTCTCCGCAATTGATTGCTGAACTTTCATATGAAAAGGACTCACAAACATATAGAGGTATGCTGAACGTGTTTGATGACTCTGTTACTTACGAGGTTCATATGGAAATGGAAAAGCCAGACTACAAAGGAAGCATTGGGCTTATTGGTAAAGTTCCTGGCAACTTGTACTCCGTTCAGGCTGATTTGAAGTCGGGTAACCCAGTTGAAGAACTGCAAAAGACCAACATTTACGCCTGGGTGGATATTCCATCAACTGATAAAATAAACGGATCACTGGCCTTTAAAACGTCACAAAGAGCGATTATCTTAAATGTCAATCATCAAATGGGAGGGAACAGATTCGTGAGCCATGCAGATTTGGAATGGGAAAATAACGCGAAGGTTGCAGTAGACACGTCATTGCAATTGGTCGGTGCTAACGTTTTAGGTAGGTTTTATTTACAGACACCTTTTGCAGAGATTCCAATACTGTCAGTTGATGTCGACCATATTAGTGACTCTGAAGAGTACAACACTAAAGTTAACATACAATTGGACAAAAAGATAACTGTGGCAACAGTTTTGAAGAAACCTATAAATTTGAGAACGTTTGTCGCCACATTAGACTTAGAGACATCATTTAAGGATATTAAAAAAGTGAATGTATTCATTAATCATAAAATGGGAGACTCCTTGGCCTCTACAGCAAAACTATCTGTGAACAAACAGTTTGTACATATGGACGTCAATCTACAAAATGCAACAAAAGGCATGAAGGTGTCTTACGAAGGAATCGTCGATCTCAAGACTTCTTGGAATGCATTGAAAAAAGGATTGATAAGGGTTTCACACGATAACAATGGAAAGAAGTTTAACACACTGGCAAGCTTACTTCATAATCGCCAAGAGTACAAAATCAATTCTTCCGTGACACATTTGCTCCACGCAAAGTACTACGACAATGAAGGAGAACTAACATTAAGCATGCCTTCAGGAAAAGTGGAAACCAGGTGGAACCATCGCCATGCAGAAAACTCCGTAGCCACAACTTTATCCGCAAATATGGGCAGCAATCGCATCAGCGCTAAACTTCGTGGCACATTACAGAGAGATATATCTATGACTTTACTTATAGAAGCATACCGTGACACAATCGGGTATTCTTTACTAAACAGCAGTCTGATTGTTAAACCTGACGATCCGTTTATGGATGGCCGTTTTAGTTTGGAATCTAATGGAGTTATATTGGCTTCAGCCAATGCCAGCTATAATAGATATCCTAAAATCTTCAAAACCGGACTTAGTATTACCATTCCAGACTTAAACATAAATTCAACAATAGCATTAGAAGCAGATAATAATAACGAGCTACATGGACACATGAATACTAGATTTATATTTGATATAACTCCCGATTTAAATATGAATATTATCACTTCGACGACAATATTTGTTAATGGTAATCATTTGGCAAAAACATCAATTGTCTGGAAAACAACAATGCCTGGATACGAGCAAGTAAAATATACTTACGAGTTATTGGATGTACCAGATTTGAAAGACCCACATTTGAAAACAATAATAACATTGAATTACCAAGTCGACAAAGAAATAAAACTGGAAACACTTTTGATCAAATTATCAAATATATCAGTTGTTTTGACTACGACTTATCCAGATGTTCCCAGGATCGAGGGAGGGGTATTCTTCGCCGAACAAAGACGACGATTCCAGATTGGAGCGCACATAGAGGCCGTTCCTTACTTGGAAAGGACTGCGGTTTCCTTGAACTATGACACGACTTCGGGAATTTCAAGTAGTTTAAATATTACTTTGCCTTCATTAAAGTATCCATTTATTAAACTAGCATTGAATGGCAATTTTTCAGATGATTTTAAAACTTCACAGTTCAGAACAGAATGCATTTACGGACAAAGTGAATCAATCATAGTTTCATTCAATCACGCCATTAGAGAGCAATTAGTTGCCGCATCCGATATTGTCACTCCAATTGGCTCAGTATCAGCATCAGTGAAAGGGCAACTGTCCGGCTTTAATTCCAAAATAGCAATTGTCGATAAGTTCAAAAGAAACTACGGCATGGAATTCAAATTTGATAATATGGACAAATTTGAGATAACAACCATAGTGTCGATGTCTGGCAGACGTGACATTATTGGCAAATTTACGCATACGGGCACGCCAACAAGTTTTAACTGTAGTGCGGAACTGACAAATAACCGAAAAAACAACTTCCTGTCAACAGTTTCATTCCGTGTAACTGATGAATTTACCTTGTCTGTTGCCGGGTCTTTGAGGACAGAACTCTTTTCAAATGCAGACAAATTTGACACCTCTCTTAATATTCAGGGATCACAATCAAAGGTTATTATAAATGGCGACATTTCCAGAAATAATGAAAAAACATCATCGGTGGATTTCAGTGTTAATGCAGACCGTGATGTCGATGCTAGTCTCAGTATTCGATCTCCATTTTTCCAGAATGTTAAGTCCAGTTTTAGACATATTTATCAGAACAATTTCGTGGAGACTAAAGCTGATTTGATTTACGGGGTTGAAACAAAGTTAAGCGTTTTTGTACAATTATGCAATGGAAAAACGAAAGTTGGAGAAATAAAAATAAGCACATTCTTAACTGAAGACTTTGGGGGCAGGACAAGGGTCGACGGCACGTGGACAAACTTCGTCTTGAATACTGAGGCCTTTTATGGCAATAAAAGGAGCATGATAGATTTGACACAAAGGGTCGATAGAAATGAATTGGTTCAAAGAATTACCTTCACGGCCACAGGAGTTGATGATATTTCCTCCACGCTCAGCTTCATCGGCGACTACAAACAAATGAAATCCTTTGCTGAGCTGAACAAAGGTACAGATATTCACAGAATTGACGTAAATTTGAACAACAACGCGGACATCGAAGGAAGTGTTTCATTGTCTTCTCCATTAGTTAAACCCGTCACGGCTATTGTCTACATTAAAGGACCTTTGACTGCACTGAACTCTCACGCAGAAATCAAAATCGAAGACAAAAAATCCGAAATAGATATAAGATTTAACACTAAACCGTTTGAAGTTTTACTTTCGCTTAAATCTCCGTACATAAATGACGTAAGCGTCACAGCTAGCCAGAAGGGTTCTTTCTCATCATATACAGCAACAACAAAGTTATCTATAGAAGGTATTGCAGACATTGAAGCAAAGATTAATATTGTTAAAACGGACAAAATTACAACAGCGCTTGAAATATCGCCTATGAATTTAAAGAAAATTGTAACAGCTGTGTACTTCCCTGACTACACAAGAGCTGTTACACAAAAAGGTGGCAAACAAACAATTGGAGCTAGCTTCACGTACGGAAATGAGAAATCCAGCATCGACGTATCGTTTCAATTCGACAAAGTCTACTTTCTTCGCGTCAGCCTAAACAGTCCATTTATGGAACCACTGTCAGCATCTTTGCAGCATGAAGGAGGTATCAATTCTTTTAAGTGTCATGCTGACTTCAGTCTTGGAGCCAAGACTTCTGAGTGTGACGTTAGCTTCAGTAACGTTGGAAAGACCGAAGGTACACTTATACTTAATTCAGTCCTTATGCCAAAACTAACACTCGGATTTGGTCACAGTGGAACACAAACCAACTTTGATGCATACGCTTCATACAAGTATGGAGAAAACACAACAGAAGCTAAAATGAAAGTTAATACTGATAATAAAATTCAGGCCTCTCTGGACCTTTCTCTGCCAAAGCGCTCTCCAATCAGAATACATTACAATCATAGCGGCGACATAAGCAACTTCACATGTAATGGCGAAGTGACATTCGGACAGAAATGGCAAGCAGGGATACGGTTCCAAAGGACCAATCGATACCAAGGCAACTTTTTCTTTAATCCTCCCACTAGTTTCATGGAACCTATCAAATTGAACTTTTCTCTTGAAAGGTTCGCTAGTGGTTTGATTGTGAATGTTGAATATGCGTCGGGGTCATCCAAAAGCAATGCTGATTTAGCTGTTACCCTCCAAGATAGCAAAATTGAAATCAAGACCAATATTTCTTGTAAGGAATTTCTGGCAATATTTAGTGTGTCCGCTCGCTCCATTGAAAAGTCGTTTGATATAAGTTCCCATGTTGAATTTGTGTTTTCTTTAGAGAAAACTGAAGGTGATTTCAAGTATCAAACATCTGAGGAACGTTCTTACGTATCAATAAGTTTGGATTCACCATTTGTACCAGAAATAGATGCAAATCTAATGATCAATGGCATACCGGCACAATTCAATGTTGAAGGAAATCTTGCAATCGATGGTGATCTAAGTTCTGTAAAGTTGAATTCTGATGTAAAATCAGATACAACCATTAAAATTGACTCATCTATTAGCATAGCCACTCCATATTTCGACGACATATATTTGAGGCTAAGACACCAATATTCCAACCCTAAATATATGGTATTGATCGTTAACTCAAAAGTTAACAGTGTTGTCAGAGATGCGGTGTTTTCGATGGATTTGAACTCTATAGACAATTTAAAACTGTATTTGACAATGAATGAACCCCATTTCTCTATAAACTTTAGCAATAATAAAACAACAGACGGTCGTGATGGCTTTGCTCATAAAGGCTTTTGGGAGGTTTACGTTGGGGACAAAGTCATGCGAGTCCGGACTTATGTTCGGTCCTTAGACGAGTTTAGCTTGAGTTATAACCTTCCATTAAAAAACGGGTTGTATGATGGTCATATGGAATATACGCATAACGAAACGACAACTCGCGTTATAATTATCGATGTTATGCAAAGACATAAGATTGAACTTATCTTCAAAGATTCACCAGAATTGAAATTATCGATTGACATCGATTGGCCTTCAATTCCTACTCTACAAAGTAACATATATTTAAAAAGAACGCAAACTGATTACACAGGAGGCTCATCGATTGTTGTTGACGGCGAAAAGAAGGGCTCTTTTGAATTAAATTTAAATGGAGACAAAAGTCATGCATCCTTTAAACTGGACTTGCCTAAATTTAATGGACTTGAAAAGCTTTCAGGATCACTGAATACAAAATCTAAGAAGTCACTGCAAATAATATCTGGATCTATTTTAAGAAAAAGTGAACGACTTGTTGAATTTGATCTTAAATATGATTTAAAGAACAGTTTAGTCGATATAGATATATCAGGCACCAAACCTCAACCATTTTCACTCAAGTTTTCAGCCTCATCGGAAAACGATATCTTTAAGACAAACTGGTACTTAAAAGATATCGAAGTACACGCAGGTCATATTGAATTCAAAAAAGGACAAGACCAGTACTCACTAAATATTAAGGTTGAAGATTACACATTGAAGATAGATTTTAACAACCAGCAAGAAGAACTGAAAAGTGAAATAACTATTAATATACCAAATAGGGATATTATAAGTTTCAAAGTAAGGTATGCCGATAATCGACCATCCGCTGTCACAGGTAATGTGCAATTGACATGGAACTCAACAATGACATTTGAATTTGATTTGAAATTAAAAACGTCATCGGGTTTTGAAGGAAGTGCTATTTTAAAAACACCTTTTCCCAAATACGAATACACTGAGTTGAAAGGTTTTTACCAAGGAACGTGGGCACCATTCAAAAACACAGAAAATCTAGGGGTCGAATTTTACCAAAGCACTGGTGATTCTGAATTCAAGGCTGGTATGAACGTCATTTATGCGACTGGAAAAGAACTAAAGTTGACAGTTGGTCACGTGAGCAAGGAAATGCATATGGCTTCCTTTGTGGCGTTTGAGTCACCATTTACAAGTCCCATTGCAATAATTGCGAACCACACAGGAAAATTGCCTTCAGATTTTACCACACTTTACCAAGTGAAAAATGGGGCTGACAGCATTACAATTAAAGTGGCAATGAAATATGGTCTTCAGTCTATCGTTTTTTCATCGTCATTGACAACAGTACTTGAAGGTGAAATATCAGAGCAGTCATTTAAAGTAACACATGATGGCGGTTTAGACAGGTTCACGACTGAAGCTTCTGTGAAGGTCTTCGACCAGGAAATCCGTTTAGATACTCTGTTTCAACTTGCTCCTGTTATGGAAGCTTCCGTCACATTGCTGACCCCTTACACGAATATACGCAATATACACGCTGCCTTTAATAACAGTTTCAGTCCAAATAGCATTTTTTTAACGGGCACCGTACAGTGGGCTGAAAATAGAAAAGTCATTGGACGAGTTGATGTTGTGAAGAATGGCTTGAAGCATATAACTGCAAACATGGAGATAACCACACCATTTTCTAATATGGAATTTAGTAAAATTTCAGTAACACACTCTGTCTCAGATGACGCCATTCACTGCAGTGCTGATGTAACCTTAATTGGCCAAGCTTTCAGTATGAAATTCGACGGCGATCTTTCACCTCTGTCCATTCGATTGAACATTAAAACGCCGTTCAAAGGGTTTGAAACAATTGGTTTGGAAGGTAGATATGCGTTTGAGGTGTCAATAGTTCATAAAGGATTTTTGGAACTAACATGGAACCCAGTGAGTAAAATTAATCTAGATGGATCGTTTACAGAACAGCCGTTTGATGCAAGCGTGTCCTTGACGACGCCATTCAAGGCATTAAAGCAGACAGCTTTAAGTGTGTCTCATAAAATGTTTCCAAAAGGTCTTAGAGAGGGTTTGAAATTGGAATACAACAATACAGTTATACTTGATGCTGACCTGGAGCATAATATTCTAGGAGAACACAAATCGGCTCTGGTCTTTGTACGTTCTCCTCGGCATATAAAGTTCGAGATCGATGGCGATTTCACTCTTGAATGTGTTGATTTTGATATGGTACTCGACTGGAACCCGCTTAACATTTCACAGAACTTTCAATTGAACGCCGGGTATGACATTCGTAGCAACAAGATGGCTGCATTTAATATCACTGGTTTTGGGAAAGTGTTGTCAATGGATGCCACATACAGCGAACGGACAAGCAAAGCTAATGTTGCATGGGGAGTACGATCTTCACAGAAGGTTGGTTATGACGTATCATTGAGCGATACCAGTGGAAACTTCAAACTTATTTTGCCGACTCGAAGTATAGCTCTATTGTCGAAACACCTGAATGGTAAAACTGATGTTGACTTCATGTGGAATGCTGATGTCAATCCTACAGAGAAGGTTTCCATAAGATCATATGTGGTCCAAACCGGAAATTCTTTCAAAGCCGACATGACAATGGGATTGCCACATCTCAAAAAGGTAAACCAAACCTCGTTATCGAGTATTCTTATTTTTGGTATAACTTATACAATACGTATTCTCTTTTTTGGCAGAAAACACTATATTTTTTGTATTTGTAATGCGTATGTACAAAATCAAAAGCAAATACGTTTTGTGTATAGTGACGTCATGTATATATGTGCCAATCAACGACATAAATGAGTATTGCGGCAACAAATTGACGTACTAAAAGTATGTGCCTCGTTAAAGCTTAGTGATAGTTTTGTTGATAAGTGAATGGATTAAAGGAAATAAATATTTGTGAATATTTTACACGTATTTAAATTTGTTAAAAAAGTAAGTTACTCTGGTACATGGATGTAAAGATGGAGAAATATTGAGATTATTGATATATTTGAACAGAATTTCACTGAAGTGAAAATTTCAAAATTTCATCTTTTTCACATTTGCGTTAACCAATAAAATACTATATTTCACTCAAAAGCGTATACTATAATGATTCTATAATGAATTTTGAACACTTGTATTTTCATATCTTGATATTATCGATAAATAACATTCCATATAAGTGTGAGTATAATACTGTACTTTTATTTTACGTGACCATGTACAATATTTTCAGCTTTATAAATTCGGGTCGGAATTCATTGTAAATCGAGGACGAATAATCTTTGATGGACGCACAGAAATATCATATTCTGCAGACTCAGATAAAACGCTTGCCATCTCCTGTAAATTAGAGGACGTATCATCGGCTAGTGGCAAAAACTACAGGTAAGCAGAATACAGTCCCGGATTACCCATTAGGCAGAGTAGGCAACTACCTATGGGCCGCGCAACTTTAAAGGGCCCCATGGGACCGTGACGAAAGAATTCTTTTACCTACTTACTTAGTCTTGGCCATTATTTTTACTTAATTTCTTACTAGGCAAATTATTGTATTGGCATTACATTATTATAATGACATTTTATACATAAAAAAGGACATTGTCAAATTGTCTTGCCATCCTTGGCACTGGTAGGCTAATTTAAACGAGTGTTATCGACTGAGCACTGGCATTCTAGATGGCAATAGGCCGACTAGGGGCCTGGGGCGTGGGCCCCAAATGTTTTACTGCCTATGGGCCTCCAAAGAACTGATCCGGCACTGGCTGAATAAGTTATATCTTGACAACTTAAATTGAACTCTAGATGCTTTTTGAAGAATTTAAATAATGCAAAAATTATTGGTATGTATGATATGATGAGATTAGAAATCATGAATGTTCACAAATATCTGTTCTTTATATGTTGAAAAAATGTATGTTTTGTATCATATTGTTTTTTTTTACGATAATTTATTTTAGTTTGATTTTCGACCTAAGTCACCCACACACAACTGTCGGGATTAATGTCAAGTCTCACATCGAAAGGTCGTCTACCGGCTATTCTTCTGGCTTGACACTCAAATACATGACTGCCCGAAGACTGATGCAAACTTTCTCTGTTGGAGGGACTGTTGACAAACTGAGACAGTCCATCAGTTTTGAGGTAATCCTTTGAGAAATTGTCGGCGTTTTGCATTGAAACATATTTTGAACAATACCTGTTGCTGTCTTGATTCTATGCTAATGACTGTGAATTTGAATAAAGGACACATTTAATCATTTTAAGGATAATAATTTGGCTTATGCCTGTGGTCATCAATAATTTTTGAATTCAAACTAAATTTCTTTGTCAATGTTTTAATTGTGTGTTAGTATTTATTATTTAAAACTGACGTTTTGCAAATATTTTAGTTTTGAAGCTGAATTAGTAAAACCCTTTAAACTCCGTTATTAAATAACAATATTAATTCGGTAAGCATCACATCAAAAGTTATTCTCACCGTTTAATATTATGTTGAAAAATGTTCGTGTTTTTTATTCAATCGCATACAACTGATGGTCATTTACAGATGAAAACGCCTGTGAAAACGATCAGCATTTCTGGTAGTGCTCAGACGGACAACAATTTCCGATTATCACTTCTTAACGTGTATGACAATAAGCGCCCCCTAACGACAGTTTTTACAATCGATCGGGCCACACGTTCTATTGACTTCATGATGAACTTCGACATTGGTACGAATTAATTTTGTTAATCTTGATCGATATGAAAACATATTTCAGATTAAATTAAATTACAGGTATATGTTAATTGTAATGAAATAATTAAAATCAAACAATTAATTCTTAATGTAACATCGTTCAGTACAAGCACAATATTTCATTACAGTAGTGTTTTTGTTTCCTGTGTGATTATTTGCGTTTTTCTCTTGTTGTCATTTGTATAAAATTTGGAAATTAATATTTTCTTTTTTGAAGCATTTAGCATTTAGATGGCGTCTTTGAATTGAATGCATTTTATATAATATTGCAATGACTGATTAAAACGTAAAACGGTGTTTCGTGATTTATATAATCATCCTACTATTTTAGGCATTGTTTATCGGTAGTAATTTTTACACAGCGCCCTATAAACGAATTAACACTCACATTCTTTAAACGGATCTTTGCTTTGGGTCTAATTCCAGTTTTTATGATAAACAATTCAGATCGTCCTCAAAACGAGTTCCATATTCGTGCAAACTATGTGAACAGCTCCGCCCTGCAAGCGGAAGTGTACCGTCTAGTCGATACCAATCGCATTCAAGACGTTCTCGTAACCGTCCGGCTGAATACCTCGCACCTCATACACTCGAGAATTCACTGGCGGCCTGAGATGATCAAAGATCTTGAGGTAAAGATGCAATGTTACAATGTTATTGATGAAGTGAATCCAATTGTGTGATAACATATATTTGTATGTATCATTTACTAGATTACATCTCGTTTGCCCACAAAAAAGCATTTGATGTGATTTTGTTTACCATGCTTATTTACTGATAATAGCAAAGCTCAATGGAAATTTAGTTTATATCGCCACAGGTTACGCTTAAAATAGATGTTTTTGAGTTAACGAAAGCCTACAATATATATTGTAATATTAATCAACACATACGTTTTCAGCAATGTCATAAACACGAAGAAATCGATGATACAATTATGTCCTTTTTTCAAATATAAATCTAATACGGAATAAACATACATTTGCAGGCTTTCAGATCCAAAAAAGCTGACGAGTACGAAAACAGCATTGACAAATTCGTTCAGAAAATGAGGGTCATCTTCACTGAAGAGCTTCTCAACAAAAAGCGCATTATTTCGGATGCTGTAAGAGAAGAGATTGGCCAAGAAAACGCTGCCAAATTCGAAGCTGTTGTAATGCCTTACTTTGACCAAGGCCTGAATATGATAGTAGCCGTAACAGAGCCCATGGTTCAGCGCGTCAAGAGTGTATTGGCACAATCAAGGTATTGTATTACCTCGTTAAATAGAATGAATAAAACTACTATTGGTACATATTAGGGGACACAGTCGATCTTACCTGCACATAATATGTTACTTTCCAAAGTTGGGGAGAGCCGCATTACATGTTTTGTTAATGCATCCTTGTCATTTTTAATTTCTGTAAGTGACCACGTAATGAGACGTATTGTTCGATAACTTGTGTAAAATTGAAAAGTTTTGTACAATTTTAGATCAAAATACAGCGCGACAATGGTTGCTTACAAGACATTCGTGAACAAGCCGTTACTAGAGAACACAGCAGTGGTGAGTGAAATGGATCCGATTGAGTAGTACTTTGAGATGACTTATATTGTCTTACGTGATTACGAGAACTATATGTTGAAGGTTTTAAAGAAGCTTTCAAATGGAATATTGAACCAGAAAATAATCCTTAAATGCTATTGTATTTTTCTTACCAACATAATTTATAGTAAAGTAGTAACTTAACTAATCTTACCTGAAAGCTGCCTTTATTTGTAGTACTAAAGTTGTTTAGTCGTGTTTCATCCTGTATACGTTTGTGTTTCTTTATTAGCAAATAAATATTAGTTTTTATGTTATAAATTACATTTGAAACGTATTTCCAATGTTGAGCAACTCAAACCGGATCTAATATGATTTAAATAAATAATGAATCATTAAACACGTGTTTTAGGGGGATGTTATGAAAACAGACCTGATTGCAGGAATTCGGAGGAATGTATCTGAGAAGTTCAATGTCATATCGGGTATTTATGAACATTTAGTTGTATAACATTTTTGAAGTTACCACAAAACACACACGGTCAAAAATAAAATAAAAAAATCCTTAAAAAATTATAAATATTTTGAATTATTTCGATAAGAAACCTGTAAGTATTGCTTTCAACAATTACACGATTTGTTACTGTGTGAATTATAATGGCATCACTGTTGTTTCTTAGAGAAACTGTCTGTACCAAGGAACCTTCTGCAAGCTCTTGCTTCGAATGGTATCGTCTGGTCTGGAGAACAAAGCATGCAAGTGCTCCCAAAAATGATAGTCGAGAAGGTATACATCGTATTTTGGATTTAAACAAATTTAAACTCTGACAAAGTGACTTAACTTGTTCAAAACTTGGTCATTTTATCTGGAATGCGTTTGATTGTAGTATACTAAACCAAAATTATTCATACATATCGTATTCATTGGATACAATTTAGTTTGTATTAATATATTTGATCAACTGTCTGACGAAAAAGACCAGACATTCGTGGTTATATCAAATATTGTATACGGCACTCAGACAAACAATGCAGTACTCACACCGAATTATCTTGTTTAACAATTCATTCCCTCACATAATTCGACTTGGCTTTACATTTAAAGATCGGTCACCTCAAGATCGGTTCCTACTTAGAGTCCTTTATCCACACACTTCTTCTGGACATTGAGCAGGACATTCAAGCGTCTCTTAAAGAGCTTGAGGACTTTGTGTTGACCCACATTCGTTCCCCAATCACTGTTTGGGACCCAGCACATGGTGAAATTCAGCTGGAGCAATATTTGCCTATTCCCTTGCAATCGCTTGATGCTTTGCCGATACTCGAGTACGGGCAACACGTAGAACGCCTCAGAAACATGATCCCAGACACAATACCATCTGTGAGCATGCCGGAAGTACCATCTGAGTGGCTCCCGCCGTTCTCAGGTAACGTGGTGTTTGCATAGGGTTCAGTATTTGTTGTATTTGTGTGTCATGTTAAGTGCACTTGTTTTGGGTAGCACTGTTTGGCATAGGTTTACTGTCATAAATAAAGGACCGCATTCTATAATAAGGTTTCGCAACTGCTTGTGCAGTTTAAGTTTCACTTTGTTTACATTAATATTAGGAACACGACTGCACAAATACAAAATTAACAATTCACTTTGGATTTGGTGTTAACAAACAACAAAATGCATAGTAAATGTTGAAATAGACAAACATATTTATTCATTAGAATTCTCCTTTTTCAAATATAATCTTAAGATCCTGCATGAGACATAAAGATGTGTTATTGTTATACATGAGTCAATGGACACACCGATATCTATGTATGATCAATGTGGCTTGTTATCTAGGTGTGGCCACGATCTCGAAAGGTCAACGAATTACGACCTTTGATGGATTCGTATACGACCTGAAAGATAAGTGCACGTT
This sequence comes from Dreissena rostriformis, assembly GCA_007657795.1. Lineage (NCBI taxonomy): Eukaryota > Metazoa > Mollusca > Bivalvia > Myida > Dreissenidae > Dreissena > Dreissena rostriformis. The sequence continues at coordinate 1,365 of VMBQ01012305.1, read as the reverse complement.
TGTATTGGCTCGTGATTTCCACAACAACAACTTCACCATTGTCCTTACCAATGAAGGTGACACCACTCTTAGTATGATAACCAGAACTAATGCCATATCAGTGAATGCGTTGGGCCAGGTATGTACTCGTTCTCGCAACTATGTTCATATAATTGTATAAACAATATTATTGTGAGCTAGACACAACTCTGACAATGTATTTCAATGTTAATACTTCGTTAATGCCACAGCAAACTCTCACGCGGTGATGTTTCGTGTTAAATCTCTTATACGGAAAACACCCTCCGTGACATATTCATAGACTTTATTAATAAATCCTCGATTGGTTAATATGTGAACATGTTAACAGTTTATATTTATGAAATCTCCTAATGCTTGTTTATAAATTGCTTTCGATTTCGTTCGTGTAAGTTCCTGCAAATATCCATGAAGAGTGTCAGTATGTATTAACGATAAACAAAGTGCAATAGTCAGCAAACTTCCAATCAAGTAAGGTGCTGCGTAACTTAATATGCTATTGACCAAGTCAAAAGTTAAACATTTACTTCCAATCATTAAACTTAATATACATTTGTTTACTCTTTTCATTATAGGTTCTTAATGGCGATCAAAAAGTCACGCTTCCCGCTACAATCGGCGACCTAAGCATTCAGGGATCAAGCGGTCTCATCGAAATCTCCAACGGAGAACACTTTAACATCGTCTACGACACGTCAGTGGACCACATCACGGTCAAGATCAGTGGATGGTATTTCGGAAAGGTCGCGGGATTACTTGGTATCTATGACAACGAGCCCTCCAACGAACTGGTGACATCTTTTAATAAGGTTATCGACACCAGTTCTCGATTTGCGAAGACATGGGCTGTTGGTGTTGCTTCATGCAATTGAACGTATTATAAATACTGACATAAAGGTGTTACTTAAAGTAACAGTAAATGAACGTTTAGACCTGCAATAATCCCCAGATACAGTGCTATTAAATGAACGATTGATCTAACATAAATATGTATCTATAATGCTACTCGTCTGAAATTAAATGAACATTTTAAATACTTAATGTAATATGTTTTATTTTAATTATTTATATTGTAAATGTATAAACAAAACAAGTGTTTATTATTGGCATATATTTATGTTATTGCTCTAGCTATTGTCGATTCTATTAAAATATCTTATAATGATCTAATATAAAGATTTATATATAATTCTACTCGTCAAAAATAGAATGAACATTTTTAAGTACATAATGTCATATGTTTATTTTAATTTTGTATGTTTTTAATGTATAAAAAAATGTTTGATTATTTTCTCATATTTATTTTATGACTCTGACTATTGTTGATTCTATAATAATATGTATTTA
>VMBQ01012304.1:0-11425 GCA_007657795.1 Dreissena rostriformis | reverse complement strand
GTGGTCATCTAAGTGTGCTTGCAAACCTTTACGTCAAGTTTGAGATTCTAGGTCCAAGCATACCAAAGTTATAACAATTTTAACATTTTAACATTGAAGGTCACAGTGACCTTGACCTTCAAATGAATGACCTTGAAATGACCAGTGGTTACTAACTAGTTATGGCCAACCTTCATGTCAAGTTTCAAGACTCTAGGTCCAAGCATACCAAAGTTATAACAACTTTAACATTTTTTACATTGAAGGTCACAGTGACCTTGACCTTCAAATGAATGACCTTGAAATGACCAGTGGTCATCTGTTAATCCTGGCCAACCTTCATGTCAAGTTTGAAGACTCTAGGTCCAAGCATACCAAAGTTATACCATGAAATAAGAACTTTAACATTTTTACATTCAAGGTCACAGTGACCTTGACCTTCAAATGAATGACCTTGAAATGACCAGTGGTCATCTGTTAATCCTGGCCAACCTTCATGTCAAGTTTGAAGACTCTAGGTCCAAGCATACCAAAGTTATACCATGAAATAAGAACTTTAACATTTTCGAGCACGCCGCCACCCCGCCACCCCGCCCGCCCGACAACATCAATCTATAAGCCGAGATTTTTTCGAAAAAAATCCGGCTAAAAAGTGATTGAAACTTCCAGTAAACTACTGCCAACTGGCTCCGCCATTTTTGGTTGCAATAAGAATGTACATGTGGTTATGAAATCTTCAACATCATTTTTTTAACAGACATGTCATCCATGTTTTCTTACCATATACAGTTCGAAAATATTTAATAACAAACTTGTTTTCTGTAAAAAAAAAAAAGTGCTTAATGTGCTAATACAACCTGTGACATCCATATTTTTAACAGACTGGAACCCTTTTAAAACTCAATTTCAATATAGCTATAGAAGGAAAACTTCCCGCCCCCTGACGGCCATGTTCAAAATTATACATGCCAACTTTGTATTCTGTTGTTATGACCTGTGAGCGTGTGATTGCATATGACTGTTTACCTATCCTCCATGCCCTTTGACTTGAGCATGAAGTTCACCTCCTCTGCAGTAGGTGGACCCTGAAGCTTCTGGCCATTCAACATTTCCTTCTCCAACTCTTCAATGGTCTACAAAAAAAAATAGTTGCCTCATTAATTTTCACTGCCTTCACTAATTGCAAAAACAAATAAATATGGTTATATAAAACTCGTCAAGTCTACACACTAGATGTTTCACAGACACATATGCCCCCTTCCCCCACAGGCCTCATGGATAGATACAGACACAAGACAAGTTGACGCCTAATGTAACAAGAACACCGCAGTCGGAGACAGATGCCCCCCAAACAGGGCCTTGACAAAGGATTTTTTGCAACAAAACTGACCATAAGAGTTAATCTTCCCATGTTAGTGTGACTTAGCCACTTAAATACGTTTTTAGTGGACACAGAATTATGTACTTCTGTTAAATAATCGTTATAGTAAAAAGGTTGAGAATATTATAATATTATAACTAGTGATGTCACGACGATCGAACAAAATCGATTAATCGTTGTTGGATAAGAAAGTCAGGGATAATTTCTTCTCTTCCCGGAAAATCTCTTCTCTTAAGATGTCGCTGATTTAGTAGATAATCATTGAAAAGACTGAAATTGAGATAAACTCAGTCGGCAGTCAGTGGTTAGCATCTGTGTTGTTATTACACCGTTTAAAACACTTCCCTTTGTTTATATTGTTTTACATATCACCGGTTTATTATGATATGAATCTCATTTTCAACATTAAAAGTTATATGAAATTATGTTGTCACAATATATTTTATTTCTTTTTCCTCTTTATAGAGCTTGAAACTTTCAGCTGAACATGCCAATACTCTGTGAAATTATTTTGAATATTAAACAATTTATAATCAATAATGTATGTTTGATTTGATTCGATAATCGATCACCGGTATGATTTTTGTCTGATTTTGAATCACTAATTATAACTGATGGTGCTCATATATTTTTAACAAAGATTGTGACCTCCAAGTGTGATCTTTATCATGCACTGCATGGCATGTTTTGACAGTTTACACTTGAAAATGTGTCCGTAACAGGGATGACACATCAAAATTCATATTTAGTTTAAACCTATTTATTTTAGCTCGATTGCACCGAAAGAGCTTAGCCTTACTGAAACACTCTTGAGTCCGTTTCCTGGGAAGAACCAGTACTTTGTGTGTATGGAGGAGATAATGATAATGCTCCCTGAGGAGGGATCGAACCCACGAACTCCCGATCCCAAGGCGAACACCACATCACTACACCACAACAACCTAAATTAATTTTTGACACAAGGTTAATACTAAAAGGGATGTAAAAAAAAATAACATTTATTATCTCAAGACAATAATATTCAATTTGTAAAGATGCAAACCTGATTGTTTTCAGAGCATTCCATTTAACAGCTTGGATTTTCAAATTCACATTGTAATGATCAGTGTAATAAGAAGGTACACATGTGCATGATCTGTTAGCAGTCTGCATTCTCTCTTGAGGATATATATGGTCCAAACATGCACCCTGCTTTTGTGTTGTCTCTGAGGAGGTTAAGAAATATCCATTTTTCTATATGAGATCCTTTATTTTGGTGTACGATGTAGACAGGGAATCTTCATTGAAGAAAATTGTTTTGTTACCTGCGACTGTGAGCATATAATCTTGATATGAGCCTCCATTATCTGATCCACTTTTGTAAATAGACTGTAAACACAACTGGCATCTAAGTGTGACCTTGACCAGACGGATTTAGCTATGGTATTTCTGTTGCACGCGACACACCCTTAAGTCATATAATGACCAAGGCCTATACATCTGGCAATGTATCAGGCGCCACGGTGGAGTCGTTGCTGAGTTACCCATGGAAATGTGCGATGACGTTTGGGGGTTTGTGGACTCGTGGTTACAGTATAATTTGTTTTTGTTCTTGTTTTTTTACATAGTACTTAAAGTTTAAGTTTTAGATTTTTATTTTGTCAATAATTGTCTAATAGCTATTCACATAGGGTAGTTTTATAGTGTCTTGTTGATCTTTCTAACCTAGGGTTACTGTGCATGTTTTTAAGTACGTAGTACTTATAGTATAAGTATAATAGAGTAGTTGTATAGTATAATTGAGTAGCTTTGCTCGATTTCTTTTGAAACTGTGTTGCAAAATGTATTCGTATCTGCGATACGTCAGATGTTCTTATGTAAAGCGCCTTTGAACGTGCACTCTTGTATGAAAAGGGCGCTATATAAATCCGGTATAATCATAATAATAATATGACAATGTATCTGCGAAAAATCAGGCCGATCGTTCAATTTGCTCACGAGTTATCAATCGGACATGTTTTTTCACATTCAATGTCACAGTGACTTTGATCATTGACCTAAATTTCAATAAGGATTATCTACTGTTCAAGGTCAATGCATCTGCAAAGTATGAGCCCATCACAAATAATGTATCAGGTACTAAATCTACTATGGCCAACATTACATGTGGGGTGCCTCAAGGTTTTATTCTCGGCCCTCTCCTTTTCTNGGCGGAGATAACCACAATATCCCCACCTTTTTTTCAAAAAGTGTGGGGATAAAAATATTAAGAACACATGACACAACATGGAAATGGTACTGGGCTGGTAAGTTTTTAGCTGGTCAACCAAAATACTAAAGGTCACGGTTTCCCGTGACGGGAACCAATTGCATAAAGTTAGTTTCCATCCCTGAGATTGGACAATGCATGTGGCCTCTACAGTGTTAACGTAAATGTTGACGACACATGACAGACAAAAACGATCACAAAAGCTCACAATTAGAATGTTGTGCACAGGTGAGCTAAAAAGGGAAAAAAGTACCGTGAAAGGCCAGTTTGGGGGGGGGGGGGGGACTTTTTGCACATTAGTGGCAGTTTGGGGTAAACGTTAACAAATATAAACAAACACAGGGGTAAACTTTTACAAATATAAACAAACACACCTAAGTGTTAACTAAATTATGTTAATATGTTCACCTTTCAATATCTTCCATTTCAGTTCCAGTATACTGTACAGCGGGACAAACATACCGTATTTTTCGGAGTGCAAGACGCAAGTTTTTACCAGACCAAAGTTGACTGTGTCTTATATTCCGGTGTGTCTAATATATGGCCAAAAAAAATAATTAAGTCAGAATTTCTTCTTTCTTTTTAAGTAAGAATTGCATAAATGCGTGAGTGATAATCATTACCAGTAATTTGGCTGTTTTCATCAAACAATTTTATCTAACACTGAAATTGGTAAGACACTACTAAACAAATAGTATAAGAGTATTTGGTATACGTGCAATGAACCGCAAGTTATGTTATTGGAAGTTTTTTTTTATGGCAGTTAGTTGGCTGTGTTATACCTACCACACTAATTGGCCCCTACGGTGTACTCCTCCAAAATAAAATAAAATTGTGGCCATTTACTTAGGCAATGATGATGGCAACAGGACGCAATCCTCGTAAAATGTGCATTTGATGCATTATATTGTCAAAGCATTTATTTCGACACAAATAGTGTTTTAACAAATTATAATTATATTCATTACACCCAACTGTAATTGTTTTGATGAATTATCAAAGGAGCATAACTTACATGAGGCAGTTAAGATGTTATTGTTAAGGGCGCGTGGGGGCTGTTGCCCTTGAAAAGGGCAAAGTGGCGCTTCAGGATGGTGGCATGGTGCAGCACCATGCAAAAAGGGCCTGAGAAAAACACTAAACTCCCAAAAAGTGTGCTCCACTTTTTTTCCACATTGATAGCATAATGTACATATAATGACACCAAAGACCTATTTGAATTGGAATATGTGTAGATGTAACAGAGGTATATGAAAACTCAAATCTGCAAATTTATAATTCCAAAATAGGCTCTACATTTGACTAAAATATTGGTCAAAGTTATCAACATTGGCAAGTGACCTTATGATACGACTAATGAAACGTGAGATGTTTAAAATCAATATCTGTAGTCAATACAGAGTTATATACTTGTTGCATGCTTACTTTAACCTGATTGTCTGTGTACAAAAGTGTAATAATATTCTGCTAAATTTCAGGTAAGATATACAGGCCTTCACACATTCAGACCTGAATGTGTGTAAAGTTTCAAAGGTATACTAGTAGTATACATTACAATGATATAGAATATTCTCAAGCTTGTGACCTAATATTTGACCCCACATAATCCAGTTTTTAACTCGGTAGAAATATCATAACAAATGTTCTGACCAAGTTTCATGAAGACTTGGCAATAACTGTGGCCTCTAAAGAGCTCACAAGTTAAATGTTGATGACAGACGATGCATGACAAAGGTGATAACAAAATCTAACCATAAGCATGTTGTGCTTACGTGAGCTCAAATCATGAGTATGTGAAACTAGCTATTTGCGTGTGATTTATATCCTCCATAGACAGTAAATGGACTTTAATTAATATATTTTTGTGAATATCCTTTATAACTGTCATGAACAAGAAAGGTTTGTGTTGGCAACATACAAAACACATTAAAATGCACATAATTCTGACCTTTTTCGTGATACTGAAAATTGTGAATAATACATTCACAAAAAATAGCCCTTTCTATTTGCACAACAGTCAATATATTTTTTGATGCATTTGTCAAAATACAGTGTCTTCAATTAATGGAATAATGTGACAATAGAATAGTAATGGTCAAATTCATATACAAATGTATTCTGCAATGAAGCACTCACCTGATTGAAATAAAAACTGCTTGTTGGAAAAAATATCAACAAACATCTGCCATCTTTACTACATTGATATCAAAATCTCGCTTAAACCCTACTAATGCATTTTTTAAGTTCCCTCCCTTGATAATTCAGGATTAAGCGAAAAGCTGTGCATGAAAATTGTGTTTTGCACACCTACACTTAATGGGATGAAAAATTTTAAGTTTCAATTTAATTGCTTGAGAAATGTGGTAGTATTTTACTTCAAAAACTAATAGCATTTTATTCCAAAAGTACGACTGACCAACAGACAAAGCATCTCTATTATTTCCCCTCTCAAACATTGTTCATGGGGGTATATTATAATAATAATTAATATAATTGTACCTTCTTGGATTTGACAAATGCTTCTGCCACTTTCCTGTTTCTGCCTGCATAGCAAGTTGTAACAAGGTCTGCAACACCACAGCTCTCCAGAAATGTGCTTTGGCTGGACCCTGGGTAGAAACAAAAGGAATTAACATAAAACATACAGGGCATCATAATGTTGGAATAATATCAAGTTGGTCAGTAACCTGCTTACACTTTCCCTGTGTAAGCCATTTGACCAGTACTAAGTACCTGTACTGAGTGGAACCGTTTTTCTATTTATTTTTTTTAGTGACCTTGACCTAAATGGCCCCAAATACAATACCACGCTAGATCTACATGTAAGCTACCTTCACACAAGACTTCATCACAATACTTCCATTGTTACTAAAATTATTGAGCTGAAACCATTTTTTGATTTTTGTTAGAAGCAGTGATCTTGACATGACCCAACTGATCTCAAATGCAATCATAACGTTTAACGCACAAAATGTCCCTACCACTGCTACATTTGTCATCAGAGTTATGTGCCTAAGTCATTTACCTAACAAAGGCATGTATTAACCCCAAGCATGTGGTAAGGCCTACCAACATTAAAGTGGGCTGGGTTTATCTCTTCCACTGGTTGAGAAAGAGAGCTTTAGAACATGTTATGTAAATACTGATCATGTGTAACCCATCCATTGATCGTTGTTGTTATTAACATGTGCAGTGAAACCTGAATAAAGAGTTTCCGGTTGACCATTATTGAGTTTGAAGTGGTATTTTACAGGGTGTAAGAAATCTACTTAAATCGGCGCAATTGGACGAATGCTTGACAATCGTTTGTTGAATATCTGTTGAAGGTTTATGACACACAACAGTGTGATGGCTTGGAAGGGAATTATCCATTACCGGAATTTAACCCATCAGAAAGTCTCTAGTTGGGAAGATTACAAACGGGACTTTCAGATTCATTTGGACACGCCTGGTTTCGATGTCAAGCCTAGCAGAAGAAAGGTTGGTGTCCTTCTTGCTAACATGGGAATAGAGTGCGTTAAGATCCATGCTTCATTCGGTGGGAGCAAGCAGTTGTTGCCGACCAGGATGCTGGAATCGCAGTAGTGCCAGACAAGGACAAATACATCTAAGAAACTGTTTTCGGAAAATTCGACAGGAATTTCGGAGTGCATAATTATATTGCGCAATTAAAAACATAGGCCGAACACTGTCAATATGGGGAACAAAAAGAAGGGTTAATATGCGACATGATCATTAATTGCATGAATGACACAAAGTATAGTGAAAGGCTGATGGAGTTACCCGTGAAACAACTAACCATTGAACGTGTTGTGCAGGTTTGTAGGCAAATAGAATTGACCACATCTCTCATCAAATCACTGGGCGAAAGCCCTCAAGTAAACTTTGTTAGAACAAATCAAAACCCTTATAAGCAACTAAAGTCTTGAGACAAGTGCTGCAGAAAGCATGAAAAATCAGAAAATGTCCAGCCTATCAAAAACAGTGTGACAATTGCAGTGAGTTTGGCCATTTCAAGGAATCCAAATTATGTCCTGCAGGGGGTTGGACATCGCATCAACAAAAGGGAGCATCACACATTGGGGCGTGTGGCTACATGCATAGACTGCGTCATCGTGGCAGTGATCAAACCACGGTGGCTATCGGGGCCGTGGGGTTCAACGATGTGTCATCTATACCGAAGCCGAGGAAGTCAACAAGGTCTGCAAAATGTTCAACCACTTTGAAAACGCAGATGTGAGACATATTCATCGCGACATCGAGTGCGGATAATCATGAATGGTCCATCAACTTGAAAATAGGCTGACAAACAGTGAAATTCATAATAGACATTGGCGCAATGTGCAGCATCATGTCACACAGAACAGCGAAGCTATTTGAAAGGGTAGCAATGATCACAAGAAGTGATGTTATTATAAGCCGTGTCAGCGGGCCAGTTGTGAAAGCACTAGGAGAGATAACACTGCTGTGCGAGCGCAACAAAATCATTCGATCGGTTGATTTCCAGATTATGAACACTGCAAGAGGCATAAACTTGATTGGAAGGGATGATTCAGTTGATTTTGGGCTGATCATGAGAATACACACCGCAAGACTTGAAACGGAATCTATCATTGAGAAATATAGTGTGGTCCTCGGCGAAAAAATAGGGTGTATCCCAGGCAAGTATTTATTAAAATCGATAGGTCGGTAGAACCAGTTGTTCATGCCAGTCGCGATTCGTGAACAATTGCAAGATGAACTGAAACACTTACAGAAATGCAATATAATTGCTAAAGTAACAGAACCTACTCTATGGGTCAGTAGTTTGGTGTGCCTCAGAAAGAACAAGTGATGTGTTTGAGAAACACTATGCCCCCTTTTAAGCGATTTTGACCCATATATTTGAGCTTTGACCTTGAAGGATGACCTTGACCTTTCACCACTCAAAATGTGCAGGTCCATGAGATAAACATGCATGCCAAATATCAAGTTGCTTTCTTCAATATTGCAAAAGTAATGACCAAGGTTAAAGATGTGGGACAGAATGACAGACAGGCCAAAAACAATATACCCCCTCTTCTTTGAAGAAGGGGGCATAAAAACGGAAGAGTGTGAATATGCATTGACCCCACAAACTTAAATTGCGCTATTCAAAGGGAACACTATCCAATGAATAGTTTCGATGATGTGGTAACACGATTGAACTGGAGCAGATCCTTTACAACACTAGACGCTAACATGGTTTACAATCAAATAAACTGAAGACAGCTCAAAGCTCTCAGCTGTTCGGCAGGTACCGATACCTGCGGTTGCCTATGAGCGTTAAGTGTTCAAGTGAGGTATCCAATGGTCCATGGAACAATACTTTGGTAACATTAATGGGGTAGAGATTGTTGTTGACGACATTTTGATTCACAGTAGAACACTCAAAGAACATAATATATGTTTGGAAACGGTGCTTCAAAAGGCATGTTCAATTAACTTGAAGATGAATAAGAAAAAGTGCGTGTTTGCCAAGCCGGAAGTGGACTATGTAGGTCATAAACTGACTGGAGATGTCATTAAACCAACTGATCAGATAATAAAGGCGGTAACAGAAATGGGACAGCCAGAAAGCTTCAGTGAGCTGGATGTCTGAATTAATCCCAAATCTCAGTGAGTTGAATGCACCACTGCACGATATGAAAAAGCTAGAATCGTGGTGCTGGGGTGAATAAGCGAAGCGCACGTTCAATAAAATAAACTCAACTCTTGTGTCAACAAAAGTACTCCAGAACTACGACTTGAAAAATCCTGTAACACTCACATAAGATGTATCAATGAGAGGCCAAGGAGCTGCGATAATCCCAACAGGATCGTGTAGTGGCATATGCCTCACGTGCGCTTACACCGACAGAGCAACAGTACGCTCATTTGGAAAAAGAAGAATTAGCCAGTGTATATGGCTGTGAGAAATTCCACAAGCTGCTATATGGCAGAGAGACTTTCCTGGTGGAATCTGATCAATAAAAAAGAAAACAATTATACCTATGAAATAAACATTGCAACAACCCGAAACAACAAATCAAAATGTTGCACCGAAGTTGCTTGAATTGCATGAAAAACAAAAATTCAACTATGACCAACACCCGAAAAGCAAGGACAATCTTCAACCGGGGGACGCAGTAAGAATCAAAACCCCGTCAGGCTGGAAACCTGCAAATAATGTGAGACCGTCCAAGTACCTTCGATCACATATTGTTAAGGCAGACGCATAAGGAGGCGAATATAGTCAAAACACGGACATGTTAATGAAAATAAAGGAAAAACTGCACATCATCAACACTAACATTGATGTGTACATACCAGTTCCCATACCAGTGCCAACAAAGACTGTAGCAGTACAACCATCAACAACACCAAAAACATCTCACCATGTTAAGGAAATTGGAATATTTAAAATTTGAATTTAACATTACTTTAATTTATAAATGTTTTATTGTTATCTTATAAGAAGGTTTCTTAAATTTTGCAAAGAAAAGGGGATGCAATATATTATCATTACAACTGTCATCTTCAGCCTGATCATGTGTAACCCATCCATTGATCGTTGTTGCTAACATTTGCAGTGTAGCCTGAATAAATAGTTTCAGGTTGACCATTATTGACAGTGTTTTTTTTTGGATGAAATATTCGGCGTTATTCGGCCCCATTCCCCTCCAGAAAGAGTATATATTTTTCCCCTATTTTGTAAAAAAAATCCCCTCTAGAAGTTATTTTTTTTTNCTTTGTTGCAATGTATATTTTCATAGATGGCATATGTAACACAAGTCAAAAATTTGATATAGTCTGAGACAGAGCAAATTAATAACAAAACAAGTAACCCCTTGAGTGGGGCCAATGTTCACCCCTGGGGCATATAATGTGAACACATTTAGAAGAGGGTCATCATATGATGTCATACACCAAATATTTAACCCTTGGGGTTTCAGAGAATAAAATTTTAAGTTATTTACTATGCAAGTCTATATAAATCATGTAACCCCTGGGGCATGGTAAGTTTGACCCCACTAGCATGATTTTAATAAACTAATTAGAGGAAAACCATAAACAAGAGGGCCATGATGGCCCTAAATTGCTCACCTGAACCTGACTTGGAACATGTAATAACAAGGTTTTTCAAGCTTTGACCTGGTGACCTAGATTTTGACCCCACATGACCCAAATGTTAAACTTTGCCTAAATATTGCCCTAACAAACTTCCTCCTTAAGTATTATCATTATTGAATCAAACATTATGGGCATTTGAGTGTTTACAAGGTTTTTGTAAGATTTGGACCTCGTGACCAAGATGCTGACCCCACATGACCCAATGTCAAACTTTGCCTAGATATCATCAAGAAAAACATCCTGGTCAAGTATCATCATTATTTGACCAAAACTATGGCCTCTAGTGTGTTTACAAGGTTTTTGTAAGATTAGACCCCATGACATGGGCATTCACTTGTGTATCTCTAAAGATGAATAGACTTAGATGTATACCAATACACACATACATGTACATACTGAATATAATAGCGCCTGGACATTCTCACAGTCTAGTCAGGAGCTACCCTGTTCACTATAAAGTCATGCAAGGTTTTGCTGTCTCATTTGGAGACATTATGACTTCTCATCAGAGTGTACGGCGGATACAGAGGCATATCTGGAGCTACACATTTTCATATTTCAAAACTATGCATCTATTTGTGCGTCATTGACGCAGGACACGCATGAAGATTATTCCCTGATAATTATTGATGTTCCAAAAAACTGGATTATTCAGACACCATAACCCATAATGTATTTGAGATTAA
>VMBQ01012303.1:0-20058 GCA_007657795.1 Dreissena rostriformis | reverse complement strand
TTTGAAACGCTCTCGAGTCCGTTTCCTGGATCTAGAACCAGTACTTGGTGTCTATGGGGGAGATCTAAAGAACGCTCCCACAGCGTTATTTATTTATATGAAGCATCATTTCATTATTAAATATATGACAGAACGCAATGGAAATAGTAAAACGATAAACTTAAGGCAAACAACACAAACGAACAGAAATGAACAAAAGTTTTAAGAATCGTCAGGACTGCGCACCGATCCACCGTTTTTGTCCCACACAAATAGCTTAAAAGCTAGAGATGCAATCTCGATTATCCCGATTATTGTATATTTTATCAAATTAGTTGCTCTTTTTAATGACATCGCCCATTTCACCATTAGCTCGTTTACCAACATCCATGTTGTATAGTTCAGTATATACACGTTTCGTCATGAGGTGCGTCCAGTACGGCGTCAAAACAAACATTAACGTTACAAGAAACGTGAGACGCAATACCACCACGTAGAGCGACGTCGTTTTGACAAGAACATCAAAATTCCCAACAACGCTGAACACAATTGACACCTCTACCCATGTCCTTGCGTTGTATGCTTTTACCAACAAGAGACTGTTGGCTTTCCACATCGTCGTATGTTGAAGGCCCGACTTGTGCAAAATCCAGCTGATGGACTGTAATGGCAGGATGCACTCCATCATCACGAGGCGGACCGCGAAGTAGTGGCCGTTGCCACTGAACACCACTTCGGAGTACGTCACAACACACAGGATATGGTGAAATGTTACCCAGAACCCTTTACGGTCAAATTTGAATCGTAAAACCATATCGGCTGAAAATTCCATTAAGAAGTATCCTACTGTTATTGATAGAAGGACGTTTGACGTGAACGTTGACGCCAAGTTAACGTCCTTGGCCAACGCTTCATCAACCAGTATACCCCACGTGGACACAGCAACACAGTGGGTCCCGCCGATGATTTTCATGACACGCAATGTCCAGTAAAACCTGTCCACTGGTTCCGATGTGATGAACGATACGCATAATGCTGGTAGCACACGTGTGTACAGAAAAAGAAAGATGAGTCCTAGGCAAAAATACGCCGAGAAAATACACACAATATTGATAGTAAGTATACTATACGGTCCATAGTAAAAATTCTGCATTGTTTCGTGTGCCATGTTTGTTCACCTGTGCAAGGCCTGGTTCTGAAGTATAAAATGAAAATAATCGAAGTATTATAAATATTTAAACACGTTTTCCGTGATAAAATAAAATGAAACTTCCGTGATAAAATGACACAAGATGTGCGAATGTAAGGTCGTTCCGCCTTGGGCAACCGAACATTCGTGTCTACCGGGTATATTATATTCATTTATTTAGTTCATAGAGTTCATAGCGAGTCAAATGTCAATCTGTAGCTAATAGAAGCTAAAAAGAGGGAGCGATACGCATAGATTGTGCAATTACCTTTTTTAGGAGCGGAGACACATAATCACATATTAAACGATTGTATTGTATTTCAAACTACTGAACAAAATATGAACAGTTTTTACGATCATTTATTTCTACCGCTTTATGTATTTAAAAGCAAGATTCCGGTATTTCATACATCCATAACACTTTGAGGCTTATTTAGAGAAAAAAGAATTTGTAAATTCCCATTAAATGTTAAAGGCCATATTGTTGAGTATGTCATGCATGTTTTGAATGTCACATGTTCCAAATAATTGAGCCTCGCTCTGGGAGAACCGGACTTAATGCATACACGTGCGTAAAGTATCGTCCCAGAATTAGCCTGTGCAGTCCGCTTCTACCACAACTACAAATAAGGGTCTCTAAAAACACCAGAACGCACAACACGTGGTGCTTTGTAACAAAAAACTACTTCCTGTAAAAAAAAAACAATCGAAGAACTAAATTCAATTCATAAATATCCAACAGTTATTGACAGAAGCACATTTGACGCAACGTTGAAGCCAAGCAGACGCCTTTGGCCAACGCTTCATCCACCAGTATGCTCCACACGGAGACAGCATCACAGGGTGTCCCTCCATTGATTGTCATGACACGCCATGGCCAGTTTAACCTGTCCACTGGTTCTGCGGTGGTGAATGACACGCATAGAGCCTGTGAAACATATATGTACAGGAGCATACAAACCACGGGAATACATAAGAGATTACGACGCATGTTACACCTTTATGTGCTATCAGAAAGCCATTTATTCTATTTGCAGTATCTGCACTATTTCCGTTCCTCGGTGTTCTTTGTCACCAATATGTGTGTGTAAGTCAGGGTTTATTTAGAGGTTCTGCTGCGTCTTCACGAATGCTAGAGGAAATTTGTATTTTGAGCCAAAGTAGATCAAATTTTTCCGCGGCTATCCGGGTATTCGCCAAAGATATAATTTTGAGAAAAGAAAAAAGAGCGCAGTGGCCAATGAGACCTTATTGTGCACTCGTAGTCGTTTACATCTGTGGCTCATCAGATGATTATAGATCTAAGCTGCCGAAAGATAACAGAGCAATACAATATTATTTTAATCAAGAATAATCTTGCATTTTTTAAGAAGCCAAAAATGTTATTGCTATGTCGGTGTGCTTATAGTCTAGTAGGAACGGAGGTCCACGGTGCATGATTGGAAGGTTTTTTTTGATATGCTGATGATGTTCTTAATTGTCTTGGGTAAAAGAATTGTTTTGTTCCCAAGAAAAAAAGTGTTCCAATGGGGTCTAAATCCAAGATGGCCGCTCAGATGGCCGACCAAAAACCTTGAAAATACCGTTTTTTCGAAAATGACACAAANACACCACTTCGGAGTACGTCACAACACACAGGATATGGTGAAATGTTACCCAGAACCCTTTACGGTCAAATTTGAATCGTAAAACCATATCGGCTGAAAATTCCATTAAGAAGTATCCTACTGTTATTGATAGAAGGACGTTTGACGTGAACGTTGACGCCAAGTTAACGTCCTTGGCCAACGCTTCATCCACCAGTATACCCCACGTGGACACAGCAACACAGTGGGTCCCGCCGATGATTTTCATGACACGCAATGTCCAGTAAAACCTGTCCACTGGTTCCGATGTGATGAACGATACGCATAATGCTGGTAGCACACGTGTGTACAGAAAAAGAAAGATGAGTCCTAGGCAAAAATACGCCGAGAAAATACACACAATATTGATAGTAAGTATACTATACGGTCCATAGTAAAAATTCTGCATTGTTTCGTGTGCCATGTTTGTTCACCTGTGCAAGGCCTGGTTCTGAAGTATAAAATGAAAATAATCGAAGTATTATAAATATTTAAACACGTTTTCCGTGATAAAATAAAATGAAACTTCCGTGATAAAATGACACAAGATGTGCGAATGTAAGGTCGTTCCGCCTTGGGCAACCGAACATTCGTGTCTACCGGGTATATTATATTCATTTATTTAGTTCATAGAGTTCATAGCGAGTCAAATGTCAATCTGTAGCTAATAGAAGCTAAAAAGAGGGAGCGATACGCATAGATTGTGCAATTACCTTTTTTAGGAGCGGAGACACATAATCACATATTAAACGATTGTATTGTATTTCAAACTACTGAAAAAAAAATATGAACAGTTTTTACGATCATTTATTTCTACCGCTTTATGTAATTAAAAGCAAGATTCCGGTATTTCATACATCCATAACACTTTGAGGCTTATTTAGAGAAAAAAAGAATATGTAAATTCCCATTAAATGTTAAAGACCATATTGTTGAGTATGTCATGCATGTTTTGAATGTCACATGTTCCAAATAATTGAGCCTCGCTCTGGGAGAACCGGACTTAATGCATACACGTGCGTAAAGTATCGTCCCATAATTAGCCTGTGCAGTCCGCTTCTGCCACAACTACAAATAAGTGTATCTAAAAACACCAGAACGCATAACACGTGGTGCTTTGTAACAAAAAACTCCTTCCTGTAAAAAAAAATCGAAGAACTAAATTCAATTCATAAATATCCAACAGTTATTGACAAAAGCACATTTGACGCAACGTTGAAGCCAAGCAGACAGCCCTTGGCAAACGCTTCATCCACTAGTATGCTCCACACGGAGACAGCATCACAGGGTGTCCCTCCATTGATTGTCATGACACGCCATGGCCAGTTTAACCTGTCCACTGGTTCTGCGGTGGTGAATGACACGCATAGAGCCTGTGAAACATATATGTACAGGAGCATACAAACCACGGGAATACATAAGAGATTACGACGCATGTTACACCTTTATGTGCTATCAGAAAGCCATTTATTCTATTTGCAGTATCTGCACTATTTCCGTTCCTCGGTGTTCTTTGTCACCAATATGTGTGTGTAAGTCAGGGTTTATTAACAGGTTCTGCTGCGTCTTCACGAATGCTAGAGGAAATTTGTATTTTGAGCCAAAGTAGATCAAATTTTTCCGCGGCTATCCGGGTATTCGCCAAAGATATAATTTTGAGAAAAGAAAAAAGAGCGCAGTGGCCAATGAGACCTTATTGTGCACTCGTAGTCGTTTACATCTGTGGCTCATCAGATGATTATAGATCTAAGGTGCCGAAAGATAACAGAGCAATAAAATATTATTTTAATCAAGAATAATCTTGCATTTTTTACTATGTCGGTGTGCTTAGATGAGTTATGTATTACATACAGGGCCAAAAAACCCTTCTTTCATGTAGCCGAATATCGGCTGCTTCCCCAACCGAAATAACCACTTTTTTCTCCAAATGGAACTCAAAAACTCCAATTTGAGGGGTAAAAAAAATAAAAAAAATCGGAAATTGGGACGGGTCCACTTGGGGATCTAAATCCACAGTCAGTGCAAGTTTGTATCGGTAGAGACTCTGTACCTTCCTAACTTTGTGGCCACCCAATATATTTTTTTTTCATGTATAAACTCCATTATCCAAATGAAATACAAATTTCTTATTTTCCCCAAATAAGAAAAAATCGCGCTATTTTTCCCCTAAATAAAGGCTGAGGCCCCTTCCCCAAAAAGGGTGTTTTGGCCCTGACATAGAGCATGTGCTTGTTGTGTATTTTGGCTGGAGCGGAAGAAGAGGAGGTACCGGTAGTCACCAAGTTGGACAGCGGCACACACGTGCCGCTCTCATATTAATTTGCTGTAATTTTTCTTAACTTATATAATGGTTCAACATGAAGGTCTCTAATAGTGGAATAATAATGTAAGATTTGTATACATGTAAAGCTATATATTTGTTTATTGATTTATTGTAATATTTGTTATATCGGATTTTGAGTGGTTTTACAGTTCTCTGCGCGCCAGGAAACGTGTTAGTGGGGGTCCGAGCGGGATACGGGAAATCGCCCCGATTCCAGAGGCGTCCCTGGTTCTTGTAAGTTTGCGGCGTAGAGCACTGCACCCCCGTTTAACGTCCCTCGCGGATGAAAGTTAGTTTAAGTTAGAATTATCAATGGAAAAAAACAACATTAACAATGTGCAGTGAGCGAAAAACTAACAATAACTAATAACACGATGAGAATTATAAAGATCATATGAAAAACGAGCATATCAAAGGTAGCACAACAGGTAAGAGAAGACCACCACCATTCTTTTTATTTTATTTTTATTGTAATGTATGTTAAGCCATCAGAGCCAATGCGCGGACGGGATAGATATTCGTCAGGTGCTCGCTTTTAGCTGGTATGCCATACCCGACATATTTTACTATTTTTACTACATGGGTTTTTAAAAAGCTATATTTACAGACACATCAATGTAAGAATTGTATTGATACTTTATGCACACATTCTGTTTATGGGTCGCACTGTGCGTAGTCGAGATAGACCAACGTGCGCACTTAATGCATCTTCCGGAGATTTGTCGTTGTTTATTGTTAGTGTGCTTTCCCCTATCTTCGTAATCAGGACCTGCTTACAGCTTAGTTAGAGGAGGAATAAAAGGTATCGCGGAATTCAGGTTTTGTTATCCAAACCGTTTGAAAGAGATGGTAAAACTCATCCATAGTAATGATATTCGAAGTTGGGGAGGTTTACCCTTCCGTCGTTTTAGTTTGAGTATTGATGGTTGATATGTTATGGAGTAACGTTTTTTTGTGCAGCCATCAATCTGTTCCCGGCCATGGTCCGGATTGCGTATGCAAGACAAAGACAAATGTGGCGTGTTCTGAGAAAACTAGGCAAAATGTTTGTGCGTAAAGTGTCATCCCAGATTAGCCTGTGCAGTCCGCACAGGCTAATCAGGGACGACAATTTCCGCTTTTATGGAATTTTTCGTTAAGGATGTCTCTTCTTAGCGAAAATCCAGTTTAGGCGGAAAGTGTCGTCCCTGAGTAGCCTGTGAGGACTGCACAGGCTAATCTGGGATGACACTTTACGCACAAGCATTTTGCCCAGTTTTCTCAGAACACGCCACAAATGGGTGTATGGGTACGACCCGCATTCGACCTGTCATCGATGCATTGCTTAGTAGTTTTTTACAGTCAGAGACGGTGCGAGAGGTGCCCTTTTTTTAACCATTCAGACGCTTCAGGCCATGAGCCAACGTGCGCAGACAAGTCACAGACAAATGGGCTTATGGATATGAACCGGATTCGACTCGTCATCAGTGTCCCTCCCAACAGTCTTTACACTCCCCGCAACCAAAAGCACACCGACAATCGAACAAGAACACACCGTTAATTATACGGCTGTAATTTGAAAGTTGTGGTTATCGAGCTGAAATAAACATTTAGTCATTGGATTAATGTAGTCTTCCACTAAATATAGCACGAATTAGTTCTTGAAGTTATATTTTATATAGGTATCTCGTGTCACGTAGGACTTTAAACACAGGGAGCCGCACATATTTTCTCATAAAACTCGTGTTCGACCACAGCTGATGAAAAGTTGGTCATGACGATCAGACGTAAATATGTGGCGTGTTCTGACAAAACTGGGCAAAATGCTTGNACTGCACAGGCTAATCTGGTATGACAATTTACGCACAAGCATTTTGCCCAGTTTTCTCAGAACACGCCACATATAGCCATACATATTTTAGAACTAACAATACATATTTCACTGTTATTGACCGAACCACTTTTGACGTAGACGCCAATCAGACTTTCTTGGCCAAAGCTTTATCCTCTAGTATCTCCCCACGTTGAAAAGACGTAAACAAAATAGCACAGTATGTGCCTCCGATGATTGTATGTACATGTATGTACATGTCAAAGCACGCATTTATTTTGCATTTATTTCACAAAGAACTTGTACACACACAAAGCTGTCGATACTTAACATTCATGAGTATTTCTTGTTCATGTTTTGCATTAAATGAAGTTCAACCCGATTAAAATGTCTCTTAGTGGTTTAAAGAAGTATTGTAATGGTTAAAAATAGTATTTTTTTTCTACATCCAGGTCTCATTATTAGAATGACATAGTCGTATAATAACATATTTCAAACTAAATATTGCATGCTGTATGTTTTTGTGCAACTGGATTAAATATTATATACCTTAACTGATTGAAAAACTTCAGGTGCACTAGCATGAAAGAAACCTTTGAGTATGAGGTCCTTCATTTATGTGGCGTGTTCTGAGAAAACTGGGCATAATGCTTGTGCGTAAAGTGTCATCCCAGATTAGCCTGTGCAGTCCGCACAGGCTAATCCGGGACGACACTTTCCGCCTAAACTAGATTTTCGCTAAGAAGAGACATCATGTAAACGAAAAATTCCATAAAAGCGGAAATTGTCGTCCCTGATTAGCCTGTGCGAACTGCACAGGCTTATCTGGGATGACAATTTACGCACAAGCATTTTGCCCAGTTTTCTCAGAACACGACACTTATGGCAAAGACCAAACTAATAAGATGTAACTCTACCTCTGACAGCCTCTGAAATAGGACAACGTCGAGTATGCGTACGGGGATACAAACTACTACATCCACACAGTACAAATTAATCTGACTTCGTCATCAAATGTATGCAAAGCAGAATAAGTAACCTTATTTATGGTCATTATGCGGTCATTTATTTATTTCAAGGAAGTTTAGTTCATACGTGGATGATTGAACTGGATCTGCACTTTTCGAATGTCAATAAAATCAGTGCAATTTAATCACCCGAGGCACAGAGCACGTTTAAGCTGTAAACATCAATTAGTGGACCTAGTTATGGTGAAATATGACACTTAATTTTGAATATATCGCAGTGATTTTTTTACTTGCGAGTCCTGCGTCCTGGACTCACAAAATCCTCTGGGGATGCAAAGTTTTGAATTATGTGAGTCCCAAAAATGCATTGAAATTTCTAAAAACAATGATATAGTTTAATATTTGGACTCGTTCTTTCAATTCGGGAACTCATTGATTTGCAAGTTATCGAGTACCAGGACTCAGATGAGAAAATTTGTAAAAATATCACTGTTTATGCTCTATTTTATCAATTTGTACATGTGTAAGTTTTAATGCCCCCGAAGGTGGGCATATAGTGATCGCACTGTCCGTCTGTCCGTCTGTCTGTCCGTCTGAAATTCCGTCACACTTTGCGTTTAGGTTTCGAAAATGTGGAAAAAGGGGGCATATGTCATCGTATGGTGACAGCTCTTGTTCTACTTTAAAACGATATCTGCCTTCACCGCAGTAAATACAACTGACCATTGTACAAAAACGTAGATAACGCCATTACGTATTCCTAAACATGTTTAAAATTTTATTGAAAGTAATTCATTATACGTGACGAAGTTAAAACATCATGTCTTCAACCCACTTTGCAGTATATGACCATGCTAACGATAGAATTATTAATATGAGTTCTGAAAAGAATTGTACCAGTGTAATCATTAACATGCGCTGGTCAAGAATAATATAATGCTCAAATTAGCATATAAGAAAGAAATGCAAAGAACGATAAATTAAATAACAGAAGAAATCTTTGTTATATTGATAACCATCACAAGAGCCCGAAATCAATGGTATATATGTAAAGGCTTTGAATCGTTTTGGACGTAATAGGGTAAACTGAACTTTTTGTCTCCCCTGATTTTTTGAAAACGCGAGAGTCGACAGGCGATATTATTACAGCGATATCTGAACAGTACACATATCGCGTGTCGCTTCGTGTATCGCGCAAAATATCGTGCGTCGCTTTGAGTATCGCGCAAAATATCGAGAATCGCTTCGTGTGTCGTGTGTCGCGGTCTGAAATTAGACCGCTATACACGAGAATCGGATAATATGGGCGATATTTGAATAATAAAATATCGTGTATCGCTTCGTGTGTCGCGCAAAATATCGCGTGTCGCTTCGTGTTTCGTGTGTCGCCCTTTGAACGCGAGACACGATATTTTGCGCGATACTCAAAGCGACACACGATATTTTGCGCGATACTCAAAGCGGCGCACGATATTTTGCGCGATTTACGAAGCGACACGCGAGATTTACCACGATATATCGCCTTTTGGGCTACCTACACAAGGGCGATATTTCGTGGTACTTTCTCGCGCGTCGCTTCGTGTATCGCGCAAAATATCGTGTGTCGCGCAAAATATCGTGTATCGCTTCGTCTGTCGTGTGTCGCCCTTGATGAAAAAAGGGCGAGATAATAGATGGCACTATCCGGATTCCGTACTTTCCAGTTGGGCCTACTGTTGACCTAAATGGCAATTGTATGAAAACGATACAAGTTAAAGAGGCGCACAGATTTGAATTGATTTAAAAGCTATATAGACTTACATTTCATTAAACTTATATGATGTATTGAAAGTATATGTTTGATGTCATAAAGCGAGCACGGAATGGGAAAAGATATATTATATACTAAGTAGTATAATAATGTATAGATTACTTATTTTTAACCAATGTGACGTCATGTCATTATTTACCGCGAATGGGCGGAAGTTGACGTCGTCATGTTAACGTAGCAACGTCAGAATGTCTATTGTTGACAAACTATCCAAACGCTTTCAAAGCTCTCTTAGAAAAATGCGAAATTTGCAGGAATTTGGCGAAGGATATTGCCAGAATTTGGCAGACTCCATGTATGTAACACGGGATATCTATTGGTTACAAAACAATTGAATTATGTTTTATGTTTATTCAGTATAAACGTGTTTTCATTAAAAGTTACCGGGTGGGGTATGCATAAGGCAATACGAAATCACAAATATTTTCACACGCAACATATTCGATTTATTTCGTTATATATTATGAATTATTTGTTAATTTTTCATCTTTTCTTATAAATAAATTGGGTCATTGTCGACCTGAAAGGGCCCACAAGTCACCCGGGGGTGACTAGAAGCCGATTCTTGTCAGCCTAGGGTGACTTCAAGCCGATTCATGTCACCCTGGGGTAACATGAAGCGGCTTGAAGTCACCCTAGGGTGACTTGCGTCGGCTTGAAGTCACCCCAGGGTGACATGAATCGGCTTCTAGTCACCCCCGGTTGACTTCAAGCCATTTCAGGTCGACAATTACGCAATGAGCGTAGCGCATTGGGTCATTGTCGACCTGAAATGGCTTGAAGTCACCCTAGGGTGACTTCAAGCCGCTTCATATCACCCTAGGATGACTACAAGCCGATTCATGTCACCCTGGGGTGACATGAAGCGGCTTGAAGTCACCCTAGGGTGACAAGCGTCGGCTTGAAATCACCCCAGGGTGACATGAATCGGCGTCTAGTCACCCCGGGTGACTTCAAGCCATTTCAGGTCGACAATGACCCAATGAGCTATACTACTCCATCTGCTTAATAACACGCCCAATACCAGCACCCAACCGTATATTTCAAATCCAGACTATTTTCATTTGTTTGCGTACACCATACGGGGCCTTGTAATTAAAAGCGATAGTGCACGTCATGGTCCTTGTTTAAGACAGTGGGACCATGGTTGGCTAATGAGAAACAGTATAAGGCATTGGTGGATTAGGGGAATTCAGGTCGAATAAGTGAGTGGTTCAATAAGTGAAGAATGCTATTATTACTGGCTGAGGGAGAGTGTTATGTGCGCAATGAAGGAATCAGCCAGTAAAATAGTACATTTATCATGTTTTAGTTTAGCATTCTAAAACCATAATAACATTCCGTAAGCATAAACATTGATTCCAGTTTCATTATATTTTTTACAGAGAAGCACTATGCATCCCAGAGATTGATGCAGATGTTCTGGAGGTCATGACCTTTCCAACTAACCTTGACCTACTTTCTCTCTCACCTGACCCTGAGCGTGACTTTGAGGAGCTCAGCCAATCGGAAGATTGTGCTGAAAATCTCGCTGGTTCAAGCTCTAGTACAGGTTTCTATTCTGTCTTTTACTTCTTCTTACTGTGTCTTTTACCATACTGCTATTGTTACAGGGTCATGTAATGCAATAGTAGTAGTAGTTATAGAGGTAGCAGCATCATCCTCATAATGAGATGTAATAGTAGAAGTTATTGTAGTAGAAATTATGGTATTATTATAAGTATTAGTATTAGTCGTTGTAGTAGTAGTAGTAGTAATGCCATTTTGCTAATGCTTTTATAACTGATACTGCTACTAATACTGTTACTTATACTGGTGTTACTATAGCTAATGTGACTACCACGATCGCTTACGCTGTGGTTGCAGCTACTTCGCTCACTGCCAATGCTGCTTCTACTAATTTTGTGCTGCTACTACTATTTATTATATAATTGCTGCTTTAAGTCCAATTGCTTCTGCTACATTTTGATTCTTTCTTCGTCGACAACTATAACAACAACTAGTACAATCACTGTTTTCATATATCCTACTACCAGTTTAATCGTTAATGATTATCATAAGATTATGCTTAGAATTTATTATTTTCCTAATTGTGACAGGTGTCCCGTGTGCAGAGGAAGCTGTGTCAGGTACGGTTGATCTGCTCGAAGAAGACCTCGAGCTTTCCGACTCGGACAGCGATTCCGAGGATGACGTTACTGGTGATGTCACTTCCTGGTCGAACGAGTCGGTTGCTGCCTCGTTCCTGGCAGCCACTTCCGGTTACAGCTCTGATTCCGAGAGTGACTCTGAGGACACGATTGTGACAAGACGCAAGTCGGCTACATTGCCTCGCCGACACAAAAGTCAGGGTGAGTGTTTATGTTTAAAAAAAAATCTAATTGGCAACAACACCACATTATCTTTTAAGAAAACAAAAATTAGGCCCTATTCCAAAACTCGATTATTTTTTTCAGTAAAGTATAGGAACCGAGCTGCTACCTGACATTGAAATTTTTCCCAATGGTTGCCAGTATAATAATTTGTTCATTGATTTATGTTGTAGAAATCGTGTCCGATAATGAACTCTCTGATGACGAATGTTGTGATTTTACCGACAAACGCTGCCGGCGAAGGCGACGCTACAACCGCCTGGAAAAGGAACGTACGGACTTCACACAGTCCGGATATGGGAGAACGTTAAGTTCTGAGTCCGGTACTTCTCGGGAGGATACCAGCTCGAATGAGAGCGAGTCAGGCGACTCGTCTAGCTCTGACTCGGACAGCGACGATTCATTATCAGAGTCATCTAGCGACTCCGACATTGACGATTCAACATCTTGCGACTCGGACTCTGGCAGCTGCAGCTGTAGCGACTCGGACCCTGGAAGCTGCAGCTGTAGCGACTCGGATTCTGGAAGCTCCAGCTGTAGCTCAGAGTCTAGTAGCTCTTCAGATTCAGACAGTGATTCTGACGCAGACGATGGTGATGCGCGGGAAATCGACCTCCAGTTCGATAGAAATCCCTGCCTTGCGACTTGCGTGTGTCGTTCTCGCAGCAATATGCTTCAGATAACACCAACACACAGACGCAAAACGGAGCAGTCACTGTACTACGAGGTTCTATCTCGACAGCTGCTGATGGCCTATAATGCAGCTCGAGAAATCGACCTCCGGTTTGAAGAAAACCCCTGCCCGGTTGACTGCGTGTGTCGGTCTAGCAGAAACATGCTACAGATTATCCCGACACACAGACGCGAAACGGAGCCCCCGCTGTACCGGTTGGTTCTGTCTCGACGGCTGCTTAGGCGCTCTAACCGGATAATCCACGACTGCTGCGAGTACCGGTGTAGCAAAAAGTGGCAGCGCCCGTGTAGACCTGATATAGATTAATATTAGTATAGTAGGTTATATAGGGTAGGCTTTGTATAGAGGCGCAGTAAAGGCCGGATCTCAGATCTTGATTAGTTCAATACGTGTTGTGGTATGTGACATTAATTGACCATCTAGTGTTCTGAGCGCCCGTACAGGCCGGTTTAAGACTTTTTTAATACTTATATGTGTCGATCGTCATAAAATCGATTGAGGTAGCTATTATAAGCTCGGCTGTTTTCGAAGAAAACCCGAGGTATTGTCATAGCCCTCTCGTCTTCTGCGTCGTCGTCGTCGTGGTCGTCGTCCGAAAACTTTAACATTGGCCATAACTTTTGCAATATTGAAGATAGCAACTTGATATTTGGCATGCATGTGTATCTCATGAAGCTGCACATTTTTAGTGGTGAAAGGTCAAGGTCATCCTTCAAGGTCAAAGGTCTAAAACATTTTTTTTTAATGTGTATCTCATCGACCTGCACATTTTGAGTGGTGAAAAGGTGAAGGTCAATGATGACCTTCAAGGTCAAAGGTCACAAAAAACAAAATTTAAGCACCCACAGCCGAGCGTTGGCATCCGCTCGACGGTGCTTTTGTTTATAGAAACGTCGTACAGATAGGATCTATGCTAGTTAATTAATTGCTTAATGTCGTTATAAGGATATGTAAGATAAGCTATGTTTTGTGGTTCCACCAGGAAGACTTTTACTAGATAAGGTGAACAGTTAAGTTGTGTAGGTATATCTAATAGGTTTCAACATGTATACTGTAACTATGAATCGCGCAATTTTATTATGTAAGTAACGCTCTGTTCTATGGAGACATCCGTTTAGAACAGATCTTGTATTCATTGAGTGACAATTTAATTTTTCTTCGGAGATTTAGTCTGCTTAAACTTGGTAAATGTAAGTTGTTAGAGGATTAGCACAACTGAATATAAGATCAACATGAGTTTGGGCCACATTTACGCAGACAAGGTCACTGCTGTTTCTTGACATGTAACATATACTTTTACTATTTCTTATATATTTTCAGATATGAAGACCTGCGCGTGCATCCTTTTTTGACAAGATTGTTCTCACTTGCTACTTTCTGTCAGCTATAGTTTTAGTGTGAGCGTTAGCTCACGCTAAAGTAGAGAGGCAGTTTTGAAATCACAATGCCTTAACTACGCTAGGGACGACAACTGCAGCTAGTAAAGAAAACCACTGCCTGTTTACACTGTAGCAGACAGCATGTATAAGGTTTAAGAGCTTGTTCAACGATATTGGCCAGTCTAGTGTTAATAATAGCTTTTGCGACAACATTTGCCAGTTTATCATTGAAATCTGTACATATTGGCTGCTTTCAGGGAAAACGGGGCGTAATGCTGCATAAAAAGTCTGTCATGTTGAAAAACATTGTTGCTCAATTATTTAAAGAAAATAAATACAGTATTAGATACACATAACACAACATGTACATGATTATAGGCTTGTTATTTTTTAGCAAGGAAACAAAATTCTAAAGATGGTTGCCAGTGCAGCAACCAATTGTGGAAAAAAAAGACATATTGTTGTTATTTTGTCTATGTTATCTCTATCACATAAATATGAGGATAAACAGTGCACACACATCTCGACCTGTGCTTTAGGACACACTCTTTATAAATTTGAATGGGTTGTGTTCATTTCAAACTTGCGATATAAAAAGCTATAACATAATTTTGGAAACTAAAGCGCGTCTCAGATTATGCAATAGCGAACACTTCAGTGCCTTCAGCGCTTTGATTCTCTTTTGCTTTTAGTGTTCTCTTTGGGTTTCTCTACAGGACCCGCCATTACTTCGAAAGAAGTATATTGAAATTGTCAAATTGCCCCGCGGGTCGGTGTGCTCTATTTAAATTAAAATTAGATGGCTATATAATTATTTGTTTTGTTATTTGTTACAGATGTTAACCATTTTATTCAGCGAACGTTTAAGATCATTTGTATTTAGTGTGTATAATACGTGTAATTGTATAAACACGATTTGAAGACCACGAGTTTTAGTTCGACAATAAGTTTATTTCCAGATAAAAAACGATAATGCGAACACTTGATTTCTATTATCAAATGATCATGATGATCGGACAAAGCTTGTGCAATTGATCTGCGCTCACGATCAGGATTATTTTTGCCTGGTATATTTGCACTTCTACAACAAAAAATGCGTTCTTTGTGAATAGAAAGTCCAGCGAGCATCCCCTTAGGACTGTTTTTTCAAAATATGACACAATCGACTTCATGTCAGTATAACTTATAATCACAACTTACACTCTCAACCAGTTATTTGTCGTTTCCCTCACATAAAATATAGAAAAATATAAGAAATGCTGATAAAAAATAGTAAAATATGCTTTAGGCTTTTATTATAACTATAACTCTGGAAATGCATCCGTGTAAAATTACCTACTTTTGGTTTATAAGTTTATTATACACCCATAATGTAATATGTAATAGTTATGATATTATCAATTAAATCTACTTACATATGTTTTATTAACTCCAGATACTTGCTANTATTGACATTCATAAAAATGTTGTTGCATTTATTGTAAATTTTATCATAGTTTTAATTTTAATGTTTTAACGGATGTTTTACAATATGTTATCTTTGATAAATTTGTTTGTTTTTTCTTTTGTTACAAATTTTGTTACAAATACAATTCCTATTGTTATATTTTTTATTGTCAAGAAAGTGTTAGAATAATACCAGCACTTATATGTAACCGTAAATAAAGAACTTTTTAAAACATTTATTCTCTATAACAGAATCAAATAATATAAGTGTGAATAATTGATTTTCTTTCTCATGCAATTATTTTTCAAAACTTATTATATTTTTTGAAAAGTATTACTAATATCATCATTTTATCATTTATTTTGATAACATTGATTTTATTGTTAAGCTTCATTTTTAAGGGACGGTTTCCCAGATTTTGGCTGTTAAACACAATTTTGAAAAGCTGTCTAATTCAACGTGTTTCTGCTATCTTTTGAGGGAAAAGATAGCTTTAGACATTCTGTGTAAACCTTCAACCTATTTTTGTACAATATCCAAATATAGTTTTAATAAATTGTGCATTGTTATTACCCGCTACTCACTGTGGAAGCAGCTTTCAAAACGATTATTGATGTTTATAATATTCTTGAACTGTATTCATTTTTGCTGCCGGACAGCTGTGTTATACGAACTAACTACTCATGTTTTCTTTCTTTGTAGAATAAAAAACGTCTTTAAATTTGACTTGTCCTGTTTATCCATTTCACTGTGTTGAATTATCGTCAAAATTATTTATCAGTTCTTCGTTGAACTGGCTATCTCACTGTCCAAAAACATGTCACAAGGGTAGCAATATAAAGGTTGTATAGGATTACCATAAATTTGACCAATCCCATAATATAGGGGTGTGATTCTAGAAAAGCCATAGGGGGAAATACCCCGCCCCCACAATCGGTTCACCAATAGCCCTTATCATTTAAAAGAAAAAAGTCCATTGACGTTAAGAAGTAATGCAAAATCATTGACACATGTATATTTGTCGGCATGAAATTTCGTGTTTCTTGTTCAAAATATGTTTCGTGGACACATTCGTGGATTTCTGATTTCGGAAAAAAATATTAATTTGCGTCGGTCTTTTTCCGATATGTGTGTTAACTCTTTCAGTGCTGGAACCGAATTTTGAAGGCCTTTGCAAACAGTTTGGATCCAGATGAGACGACACAGAGCGTGGCGTCTCATCAGGATCCAAACTGTTTGCTATTCTGATAGTATTCTTTGAAAAAAAAATCGAAGAAAATGCGTATTTTAGAAATTAAGCAGACAACATGTTAGCAGACAACACATGTCCCAGCATGCAAAGGGTTAAATGTGTGGATCGGTCAATCCACGAAGTCAACGAAAAATAATTTTCCACAAATAATCATGATTTTAAAATATGGAGCAATTTTGGAACTCGAAACGAAGGAAATCTGCCGTGTTCTTTTTATGATAACCGTTCAAGGCACATTATACTTATCCCACAGAATGTCTGACTCAAGACAAGATTTCAAAACATGATCTTCGTTTCATCTTCATCATTGACATAGTAAAAAAAAAACAATGGATGCCAACGAAATGCTGGTATATTCAATTATGCAGACATTATTTCAGATAAAATAAATTAAATTGTCTTATATAATTGTACAAAAAGCTTGAAATCAGTGTCTTTATATTTATTATGACATCATAATCATGATAGGGCAAGGATATTCAGCCACCGTTAGTGCAGGTCCTTATAAGATCATCTGATGTGTCATTTACACATTATTTTGAAATAGTGTTTGTTCTTCGATTGAACTACGTAAGGTACAGCATACATGTATGCAGGGACGGATCCAGACGTACCTGTCCTGAAGGGGGCACCAAGTCGGTCGGGGCGGGGCAGTATAGTGTACTGATACCGTAGTATTCAACGGAAGGTAATTCATTCGTCCATTCATTCACTCACTCATCCATTCATAAATTCATCCATTTATTAATTCATGTATTGATAACCGCCACGCTGACGACCCTCAAAGGAAGCGTATCGAGTGCGTTTTTTGTACATTTGTGTGGCTCACTGGCCAGGGTATGTGCGTTCATGTTTGTTACTTCTTTTATGGTGACGGTGAATGGTGACTATTTTCTAAAGTCTGCATTAACGGAATCGTAGACGGAACAGACAAGAAACAAATAGCAATTCTCTGACGCGGCAACGTACGTGAATAGCCGCCAATGCCAAAGAAATACATGCGCGAATGCATAAACGGTGACTGTTGACACAGGTGAGTGGACACAGTCACAGGTCATACCTCTACCGACAAAGGGCAATCTCAAGGTGTGTGAGAATTACCGCACACTTAGCCTCATCAGTCATCCCAGCAAAGTCATGCTACGCATCATCCTTTATCGATTGAAAAGTAAGGCCGGGGAATTGCTGGCCGAAGAGCAGGCTTGATTCAGAGCTGGGCGGAGCACAGTGGTACAGATCTTCAACTGCAGAATCATCATTGAGAAAAACCTGCAACACCAACGTGAGCTCTTACAAAGTTCATTGACTTTAAGAAAGCTTTCGGCCGCGTGTGGCATGATAGCCTATGGCATGTTATGAGAGGATTCAACATTGACGAAGGGCTGTCGAAAGTCATTCAAGAACTCTACGGAAACGCCAGCAGCGCAGTACTTCCCAACGGACAACAGGGGACTTCTTTAGGACATCAGTGGGCGTCCGTCAGGGATGTCTGCTCTCTCCCGTCCTGTACAACCTTTTCTTTGAGAAGATAATGCAGGAGACTCTCCATGACCAACACACCTCTATCTCCAACCGGTGGAAGAGCCATCTCCAACTTGATTTCTGCATCGTCGTCTCTCATTTCCCCCCAACGGCCAAACCGGTCAAGGGATTGATGATGATGATGATGTTTACGCAAGCTTGTAAAAACGCTTGCATTTACGGATAAGACGTACTATTTGTGTCAGAAATGAGTAGATATGTGTACAGGAATACAAATACGCCAACAGACACAATCGTGTGCCTACTTTCATACAGTTTATGCCTAAAGGCATATGTTTAGGCCTACAGGCATATTTTCAAATATACCTGCAGGTACAATATGAGTCTGTAGACATTTATCGTTGTCTTCAAATAAAGAAAGTGTTTTGTTATCGTGATTTAATATAAGACTAAATGTTATTGCTAAACAGACAGTGGACCACTCAAGGCGCTTGGCCAAAACGAATAATACCGTAAACATTAGTGCGTTAATGGCTAATAAACGAAAGCTCAACGGATCAAATCAGAAAATATTGACTCTTTTGAGGTAAGCGTGTTATTTTTGTTTCAAAATTGTATACTAAAAATTTACATTTTTCACCAAAACTGTATTTTATGAAACAACTCACACATTCATTAAGTAAATTTTATGATTGTGCTCAGTAACAAAAACGTCCATTCGCAGTGGGAACCGACAACGTCCAATAGCTTATGCAGACAACACGAAGAAATGGTAATACAATCCAGATATAGGTCCGTATAACCAATATAATTTAAACGGTAAAGTACTATTGTTTCCGGTAATGTCCGTTTTGGTTAACCGCCGTGTCACCGGGTGAATGTTTTTTCCAATGAATGCCATACATTTATGCCCATATGTAACCCCGGTAAATCTGTCCCAGAATGTAGGTATTCTTGACCATCTTCTTGACTGATATAAAAAATATATGGTCAAAATGTGTTACTGGATGTATACATGTACTCGTTTTTGCGATGAATTGATGTGCTACAAAAAATGTCTTATGTATCATCATGTTTAATGGGTATACTGTTTTCTCACATTTGCGATCAGAAAATTTGTCATAACTTTTTAGATTAGTTAAAAACACATGTATTTACTTTTCCCATATAATATTCAAACGTACATATTTGTTCAGTTACTCATACTTTTTTAAACTTTATCCCATAAAAGGGTTCATGTTTGTGTATTCTTTTTTAATTTACTTAAAAAAAAAATCGCATGAATAATGAATGTTTTCGTATGTGACATGATATAAGCATGCATTTGAATTAATTTAGAGGGAATAATTAAACAATTGCATTTACATACCGAGTATTTGCATTTACATGCAGAAATATGTTGTTGGGTTTATTGTATATTTTATCAATTTTGTATTTTAATGGGGAAACAGATGTTTTACAATAATTTTATGTTCTCTTAAATAAATTTGTTTTTGACGTTTGTTACAAAGTTAAGTTTTTTTTTTTAATTTCTTAACAAAGTCAATACCTGTGAAAAGATTTTGTACTGTCAAGATTTTGTTAGAATAATAAAGTACTTATAAGCCAAAACATAATCAAATGATATCAGTGTCTAAAATTGATTTTTTTTCATGCAATGGGTTTTTAAAACAAATACTATTTGTGAAATGTATTTCTTATATCAGCATTTTATAATTAATTTTGGTA